>JAFBJR010000150.1:9884427-9913970 GCA_016785285.1 Brachirus orientalis
ATTTTTCATAATATTTTGGACAATAAAATCAAAAAATTTCCCAGGTTGCTGATTCAAGGTCCAAACCATTTTTTTTCATGTAACTAGATAATCATTTAAGAAGCGTGTTCTTTTTTAACAGCACTGGTAGTAACCCTGGACTGTATCTCACACCCCACAGGTTACAGTGATGGTGGGGGTGGTGGGTTCCATAGAGGAGAGAACATGCATCTACTCATTTCTGTAAAGTAAAATGACACTATATCACATCAAGCATTTCCATATGTGGACTGTTGCTGCCATTGTGGGTCTAACTAAACAGAAGCAAGGCAGTAGGACAAAAGATGGGCTGTATTCATCAACTCAGTGAGACGGGGGCATTCTGTGAACTCTGGAGCCTCCTACTGGGGTAAATCAGAAATGGTTTCCAATCTTGAGCTCAGCAGGTCCTAAAGCAGTAAGTATCAGGTATATGGCAATAGTCCATGTCTGGTTCTCTAATCTGCAGGCCCAACACTTGATGAGCATTGACTAAAACTGAAACACAATGAATGTATCATAAAACTTCACCAGCTACAAGAAATTGCAGTTGTATTACTTTTTTCTATCCCAGTCCCTTGACCTGTAGAACAGCTGTTAATCAGGCAGTAAAACTAAGCTTGTGCAGACACAAAAATGGAGGGAGACACGGGTGCATGGGTATGAGAGACAGACTTTGAAAAGTTATTAACTTCTACTTGACCATTAGACTTGGGAATTTAGGCCATAAATCTCAAGGGCACTCTAGACCTGTCTGGAGGCTAGCTAAGATAATTGGCTGGTGTTCTGCAGCTTTGGCTTTTCTCCTGTAAGGATATGTATTTTGAGTATCAGGGAGCCAGATGGTGTCAACCACTGTCTTTTTATTTTTTAGATACTGTTATTAAATATGAATGTGTGTACGCGCATGTATGTATGTGTACATGTATGTAACTAATTCTGAAACTTAAGTATTTAATCAAATAAGTCCATTAAGTGTTTTTCTGCCTCTCCTTGCACTGCATGTTGTAATCTTACCATTTGTGTTCAAATTGTGCAAAACAAAAAAATGAAATGTAATAAATGAAATTCACAGCAAAGGTCAGCGTGACCCCCTTGACCCTCAGCATAAGTTGTCTCCATGTGGCAGGAAAAAAAGATGTTTTTTTTTCATGGTAGTACAGACATTACCGCTTCCTCCTCCCATCTAAAAAAAATTAAATTAGCCACTTTGCTGCAGTGTGGGTCAGTGGCTCAGCCAGTGGCCCTTCACTGGAAGCTCCCTTTTGCCAAGCTTGTCTCTACAGATATAAATTAGCCCAGGAGTGCTGGGCTAAAACATGTCAGGAGCTAAACGAAGATTGAGCAATGAGGTAGAACAGGGGAGACAGAGGACCAGGAGGACATGGTGGAATGGAGAAACTCTTGTCCTTCAACCCTTCCTCATTGATCCCAACCTTCCTTTATAAAATAAAGGAGGAGGGGACCTCAAGTTCTCCAGAGTACACGAGTTGGCACAGGTTAGTGCTCAGGAAGTCCAGGAGACGCCTCTGCCTGCCTTGAGAGTGAAACCTAAAACCAGTGACATAGCCAATACATGTCATATTCTCTCAGTCAAGAATGGTTTATTTTTGAAGAAATTTCAACCTAAAACCTGTTCATCATAATTATCCTGATTTGTTTGAAAAACCAAGGTGGATGGGTCTGGCCCAATTACGAACAAGAGACCACTGTTATGTTTGGATTTAAAAAAAAAAAAAAAACAAAAAAAAAAAACACTTTTTGGCAAGACAAATTTTTCACATTCCCAAAACAATGACAAAATGTCTTGTTCTTCAGTGGAGGCAGTAAATATCCTTTTGGAATATCAACTTGCATGCAACATACAAGTAAAGTCCCCCAGTCAAATACATTTAGTGCCAATGGGTGCTTGGAGCTACTCCAGGTGCTGCTCTTCATCTAAATAACCACAGTCATTGAAAAAGTCCAGGGAGGCATTGCTTCAATTGCTCCCTGCTTCTGGCAGAATTTCACCACAGGTCTCAAAGAGACATTTTTATATAAAGAAACAACAAGAACTACTGGACATTCTTCCAGAGCTGTGTTGAAACAGATTATAGGAAACATATATGAACCAAGGCAAGTGAAGGGTTTAAATTGTCTATAAAATCTGATTCTTCTCATTTTCAGTAACAAACAAAAGGACTGGAAATGTGTTTTCTATGTTACAGCAAAGATGGGTTTTTAAGAAGGGGTGTGTAACTGTAACTGAAATCTATATGTAGACTAGACATATGGGAATAGCACTGATTGAATAAAAATAAATAGACAAATCCTTGACCAAATGTGACCCATTAAGCCATTTATTGCTATTTTACTGGCAAATGTATTAGCTGCTGTTTAGCTGTTAATGTTTGAGTCAAATGTGTGCATTTATTTCTGGTTTTACTTCCCCAAGATATAAGTTATGCAAGGGAAATACACTACGGTTAATTTTACTGTATGTATCCTACAGATTCTTTAGGAAGTAACAATTATTATCAAAGGTAAGCAGATTAATATAAAGAAAATGAACAACAAACAAAGACTACTGCCCTTGGGTGAACTGAGAAAGATGTTATGGACTGATCCATGATGAATCACAAATGCAATATCTCTAAAATGTAATACGAACAAATTATAATGAAATATGTAAAACAAATCACTGGCTAGCTCATAATTGTTGACAGGGGGGAAAAAAATACCACTGTGTCTTTAAAAGTTCTCGTTGCACTATTAACACTAAGTTGGTGAGGCTTGGCCTCAAAAAGGTGGGGGCTGGTGAAGGGGCTCCGCTCTTCTGTTTAAAAAACCCTGAGGTATTAGGGTGGGCTAATCTTTAAAAGGTTAATTTATTCATAGAGATTTTGACAGAGATGTATGGCCAAACCAACATCTCAGGCACCTCTTCCCAGAGGGAGAAGACTTGTGCAAAGAACAGAGAGGGAGAAAGGGAGCAGGAGGAGGAGGAGGTGGGGGAGTTCGGCAGAAAGATGGAGTGCAGGAGAGAGAAAGGGTGGGGAGTCAACATGCTATAAACACAAACACGTAATTACCTCATAGAGGCTGACAATGACTGGCTTTTGACCCAGTGTACTTAGAACTCTCCACTCAGTTCTTTTAGCTCAGAAAAGGAAATGTAAACTCAATGTAATTTATACTCTACATATAATATCTAAATTATAATAAAAAAAAGAATGGTGTCAGAATTAGCTTCATTTCTGATTCATTTTGCTTTTTCAACATTGACAGCAATAATTATACACAGAACCAAAAATCACACAAGGTTTATAGTGTTTATGTATCAAGCTTAGATTTTTCCACTGATTAATTACAACCAGTATTCATTTTTTATGTGTGATTGAAATTGTTTATGCCTGATTGAATGTGTGATTCTGGGTTAAAGAATGTCCAATATGAATGTCCAATTATGACTTCAGTTAGTCAGTTTTTGGGCTAGAGCTATTTTGTTACTATTACATAAGCAATCACATAAACTAGACACTGTCATTTCTATAAACCAAGCAGATGTGGCTGTTGTCATGCCACTGTGAAATCATGAATGGCCAGGTATCAACATAATTGCAGTTATTAGAACTTCAGCTATTTTTCCAATATAACAAATGATGAGCTGCTGTTCTGGTATAAACAATTTAGCTAGAGGTGAAGTGTGGAGAGCTGGCATTTTGGTGAAAACCAACTGTATAAATCCACAACTGCAACAACAAGTAGAATGGAAAAATCATATGGTCATGAAGAACAAGAGCATTACTGTCTTCAAATGGGGTAATTTAAACACAGTTTGTTTATTCTGCAATAATGCCAAAATAGCCTGCCATGCCTGCAAGTATAAATTTGCTGTAAAGGTTGATACAATTAAATTGCCCACTTGTTTGCCAAGATTGAGCTATTTGAGTTCTGTTATATACGATGTGTCATTTTGTGCCACACATGCACACACCATGGACAGCAGGTAGTTCAAATCAGGTATTTGATGATAAAAGGTGTTAGGTCTGGTAGTTATTCATAACATTTCTCTTGAAATGAGTAATTACATTAAGTAAGATGTTGAGGACATTAAGGAGATGTTTTATACACCAGCTATGATAAGAGGGGTATGTGCTTGTTTTTTAAGAACACCAGACTTTAGGGTACAGATTTTATCTATGTGTTGATATGTGATATATGACAGAGAGCAAATTTAAAAACATCTAATATTCCACAAGGCAAAGTGAAAGTTTACATCTTTTGGAAAATGACTCAGAAATGCCCATAGTAGTAAGCTTTTAAAGTAGACTGAAGCAGACAGTGTAGACTTAAACTGCATATTTCTAGACCCTTCACTTCAAGTTCAATGATGCTGAAAGCACAACAAGGAGATTTGAGACTGTCAGTCTTTTTTGGTGAAGAGTTTTTCAGAAAACCATTTATTGGCTGGGAAAATAACAGTCAGTCCTAAACAATCAAGGCCATTGTGTTTGCCAACCAAAACCTAAACAGATGAGCCTTTGGCCTTTACAAAATTCCAACTGGATCTGCAGAACCACAAAGGTGATGCCTTGTATGTTTCCAATGACAACATCTGTAGCAGGTTTATCAGCTAAATTGAGAATGCTCATATTATCTAACCTCAAATGCATTCTGAACATTTGCCCACAATATTATTTTTATTAGCCTAGCATCTAACAAAACCTCACTGGGGGTATCCAATTTACCTAAAGAAAATCAAAACACCTCAAACCCCTCTCCAGACATAAAAACACCTGATATTTTTCTGTAGCTTTTCATTCACTGCTGAGACATAACTTAATATGAACAATGAAGAGGTTTTCCTCAAAGTGGCCACATGTCACTGGATCCTGTTCTTTAGTGACAACCTGTTGACAGTTTAAACTGTTTTAAATGATTAATGTTTCAGGTGGTTTTCTTAACTTATGTGATTTTTTTAATTTGACCACCTCAGTTTCAATAAGACATTGTGAAGCGACTTAATACTACAAATGACATGTAATCTTTGTTGGACAGTTAGCAGGGGAAACAGAAAAAACAGATAGACAATATACAGTATGTACGTTTGGATCATTGACAGGTCGTCACTACCAATGTGTGATGGTTATGATGGGATGACTCTGGGTAATCAGGCAAGCACATTAAAAACCTTCAGTATGCAGGATGCATGTCCAATGTTTGCAAGGATCAGTTCTGCTAAATGATAAGGAAAGGTGTCTCAATGCTTCCTTTATTGTCTTCTTCAGCAGAGAAGCTACACAACATTATCAGAAGAAGAGGAGTTAATCCTGTGCCATGATTCCTTAAGGCAATAATTGAACCACTGTGTTATACCAGGACACATCAAATATAGAATAAGAACATCTGCCTTATGGAAATCAGTGCATAATTGGTCATGTTCCCAATCCACAAATATAGATTCGTTCTATTACAAAAGTCTTAAGTTAGGAGTAAGCAACTTGCATGCTGTATCATCATCAAAATAGGAAATGGTACAGAAATAATGTGTTTAATTTAATTTTTGGGAAGAGGAAGCTATCTTAGCTAATTGGGGGCGGGGGGGGGAGAACTGGCAGTGATATTGTCATTGCAGGTTAACCTTTGGGACCTGGATTTGCTGTTCTGTGACATGCGGACATAACTCTGACTGTCAGACTTTGAATACACCAGGCAGAAAAAGGAGGAGGTGGGAACATAACACTAACTTCTCTTTCACCTTTCCTCCTACCTACAGACGTTTTGGGCCAAGCTGGTCTCTCACCCTCCCTGTCTCCCCAATACTCTTGCTCTGGGCACATCTAATTGAAGCGATCTCTGGACTGAGAGAGTTCCGTTTCTTCTCTAATCCTTCCACTGGGGGAGGCTCACATGGTCTCAATTACCCCAACCCCACCCCACCCCAAAACACTGGGTCCCCTCACTCTGCTCTCTCTCTATCCGTCTCACCGGCCTACTTCTCTGCCAATGCACCGACCTGGGCCCTTTTTCAGCAGTTTATGTTATTAAGCACACACTGCTGAGTTCCTGTCCTTCACAGGGGCCTGGAGATGTTATCACCCCTGCCGTCATATACAGTTACTTCCAAAATATTCCATAAATTAGATTGGGATTGGCAATTCAGAATACAGCAGTGGAAGATGAGGTTGTCAGTGAGTGGCTGGGGATGGGAAGGTGAGTATCAAGGAAGCTTAATGTAAGAAACAGAAAAGGATGAGAAGCAATGAGGTAAAAGAGGTATGTCACTGGCAAAGTGAAGGTGAACAGAGGAGAAGTGGACGGTGCTTAAGGGCTTAGGGATAAGGAGAAAAAGAGCCTGAAAAACAGTTTCTTTTTGGATAGAGATTCTTTTGGAGGTGGATTTGGATATCTAGTCTGAAAAGAGTTAGACTGGCATTTAATGGGGGGGGGGCAGTGATACACAAGCATCCCCCTCCTGTAATGAAACAAGGCTGTATTTGGACAAGTGACTTTTCAAGCCCTAAACAGCTCTGTCAATCCCCAGAGCATGGAGAAAGGTCCTGAGCCGGGACATCCGTGGCCAATTAGATTAGGAGGAACCTGTGAGGTCCCTAAACAATGGGCTCTCAGAGGATCTGCAATAACATAGACATGGCCCCTGACACACAGCTCTACAACTTCAAAAGAAACCATTACAATTTTGAGATGAAGCCGTTGGAAACACATATTAAACAAATACTAATTAATTACAGCAGCCCATTCATAGCAATGGTTTGTGGCTAATTTGCTACCCCCCCCCCAAAAAAAAAAAAAAAAAACATCTGAAGAAGATGTTGTACAGACAATGATTAAATTCCTAATAACTTGCTACTTGGTAACAGTCAATAATGCTGAGAATGGACACAAAGATGGAAAGAAACACAGAGAGACAGCAACAAAATTAAACTATGTTTGGTCTTCTTTCTGGAAAGTAGGTAGACATTCAACTTAGTAAAACAGGCAGAGTGAACATAAAAGGAAAGGGGGAAATAGGAGCACTAGGTCAGGGTCAAGGGTTCAGTCTTAACCTTGAGGGCTGACTGATCTAAATTCTGTTACCGGCTTGACTTCATAGATGGCTAATGTGGCACACTGTCCCTGTTAATTATTGCTGACCTCCTACAGAGCATGCTAAGAAACTATGCAAAAACATTAAAATTTGACTTTTCTCTTTGGCTAAAACATCATCACCAACTTTACTTGAAATGTTTAGAAATAACAATGATTTTTAAACTCTGCTGCTTGATAATCTTCCAGCCACATGGGATTAAAACCTACAACAAGCAATTGGCCCTTAAACTCACTTTAATTGTTTAATATAATATGAGGAAAAGATGTCTGAATGCCATGTATTACTATGAAAACAATTACACCAGTAGATTATTGTCTTTTGCAACTTTGTATTAATCTGGTTAAAATGATTTATGGGCAACTGACAAGTTCAGTTGTATTTAAATTGTGTCTGATCAATGTTACTCTTACAGTATATGTCTATTTCCTGCAGCATTCTTGTCCAAGACAATCTGTTGTAGATCCCTTATACATATAAAATGCACCATATTAAACAAGAGTGTTGCACTGCAGTCAAAAATGAGCCCCTCAGCCACTGATGATAGGGCACTAACTCCTGACGTGGTAATGTGGAGGCTGTCTATGCTTGCCTGTCCTCCACTCTGGAACATGTGGTTTTAGTTACAGAATGTTTTACTGCCCAACAATGTTTCTGCCTTAGAGCTCGCCACAGTGCATAAAGACTACTTTGTCCCCTGATGCCCACACGGGAAGAGTCTGCTTCAGTGCGCATACAGACACACAGAGGGTGATCATGACATCAGCAAGACCAGTAAGCCAGTGCTGATAAATGTACAATTTTCCCCCTAGATGAAAAGATTTTAATAGTAAAAGACAGAGCAAATAAAAGTCAATGCTTGCATTTTTAATACTGCTAATTTCTACTTGGCTAAAATTAAAATTTGTCTTTCAGCATGTCCACTATCCACTGCATTTCTTGCTAAAATACTACAAACTACTACTAAATCCAGGCCTATGACAGACATAACGTTGGATAAAAGTCACATGACTTGTGCACAGCCCTGAAACTAATAAAAGTGCAGACATATGAGTGGAGCATTTAATAAAACCAACAATGAAATTAAGTTAAAATGGAATTACACTTGCATATGAAAACAAAAAAACTGAGCTGTAACAATAGGATCTTAACAACTAATCTGTTTTGGAAACATGCACGAAGTCAAGAGGGTGTAAAGTGAACATGTTTAATGTAACTATCCTGACATCACACCTGCAGACCTTTTCATGCAAAGTTGACCTTTTCATGCAAAGGCTATGGGCAAGTTAAAGGATGTCTGGCATGAAGTCAGTGTGGTTGTCGCATGGCGTATTTAAAAGTCATGTTCTTGAGGACCAAAGTGGTGCTAAACACTGGTCATATGCAATGACAGAGCAGGTATAGAGTGGCCACTTAACAGCTTCTCCCCTGTGTGTGTTATGTTCAAACTCCATTTCCTAGCAACAGGCAGCAACAGCCAACAAGCCCTGACTCATACCAGGGTGGCACAGAGTAGCACAAACAGTTCCGACTCTGCTTAAACTTGGAATAGGTCCATGCTTGGGCCATATGTCTACCCTTACAGCCCATCACAGCATACATCTTCTCACACCCTAAGGCCAACAGCATGTGCCACATTCAGTAGCCCTCTAACCCTGGACACAAAAACAGATGGACAGGGGTTAAAGCTGAGTCAGAGAGCGCCATCCAGGAATTCTTCTGAGTGCCAAAAACATCTCATCACAGCGCAGAAGAGGCTGAGAGGTTACATTTGTTAAACATTACTGCTTGTTGAATTTGGTGCATGCACTGGAAACCTCACACCTGCTGATGTCTGAGTCTCAGCCAGCAAACAAAGGCTGTTTCATATCAAAGACTTGTTCTATGACAGTGCAGATTTTGTTTTAATAATAATAATAATAATTATAAAATCACACATTTAGTACTGCATGGGAATGAAGTAAACCATAAACTAATGTCAGCATTTTTTTTATATTTGATGTAATTGGTTAGGGGTTTAATACAGCTTATAACATTGTTAGGTAATGAAGTTATTATCTTAACGACTAAATGAAAGAGATTCAAATCTATACAAGCTGGGGTGATCAAAATGTTATTTTATACAGACAATAAAGAGGTAACAGACAGCTTCTGTGTCTCTTGTAGTTCCTGCTGGTGACCGAACACAGGTAATCTTCCTAAGAGCAGGTGCTCGGCTGTGTCATGATAAAATAATTCCTACTGTGAAGGTGTGTATCAAATACAGGTATCATCATTTTAGATAAAATGCTGTGTTTCACTTAATGCTTCTTAACTGAGTTACATTCCAATGTCAGTTTCTACTGAGCCTACTGAGACACAAGAGAATCTGCCTGAGTGAAGGCTACAAGATAGTAATATGTCGCCATCTTGTGGTTAAAGAGAAACATTTCTAGATACAATGACTGTATGCCAATTATAAAGTGTTCAGCATTGTAATACAACATTGATGATGTTTATTCTGTATAATGTGTTCAGAACAAAGACATTCAAATTAGTTGTATCTTATAATTGCTCAGTGGCTTTAGGCACCACATGAAACTTGACATTAATTCCCTATTTGCCACATTCACCTCATCACTAACATGCTATGGTCCATCATGTGTTTTCATAAATACTTGATATAATTTGTTTTTCGTCTTAATGTTCCTTCAAAAACAGGAAGGATTGCCTTCTTGGGGCAGATTTAGTTGTCATTTGTGGTTTAAAAACATCATGACTCAATTTTCTGACAGCATTGCAAATAATTCATTGCATTTAAAGTAGTTTGAGTCTTTATACATTGGGCAGTAAATTAATTTTGCTTAACCTCTGCATACCAATTGCGTGTCTTGAGAACAACTGAGGGGGTTAGCTGAGCTTTGTATATTAATAAGTGGCATAGTTAACTGTGGATCTTGCCCAAAAGCATTAAGTCACCTGATGAATAACAATGAATGCCACATGAAAATGTCAGATGAATGCTGGTAGAGAATCGATGAAAGATAAGTTGCTTATATAACTGTTTTCCTGGATTTCAAATGATAGTTGATAAAATATTGAAAAGTTCCCAGGGGAGGGAGGGTCAGTTTATGTGCAGAACCCCCCTTTGTTTATCAAGTTATTCGTAGTGCGAATATCTGATTTACAATCTCCATGTATACTGAAATACTTGGGTGAATAAGTGACTTCTCCTTTTACATATTAAGTAATTTGTGAAAGAATGAAGAACTGGTGTGGCACCTAAAACGTAATGCCACAGATTGTCTGCACAAACTATCTTTTATCACAAAGATATTTTATCAGTATGTAATCAAATGAATGATGAAATATTTTTGCAGTTTGCTTGCGAGTTAGACTTTAAAGCTAAATACAGTATATACAAACTTTTAAATACATAAAGGCAAACTACTAATTTTGCTACATTACTTACTAAAAGCTCACTACAAAGTCTTTGGCAGTCTCTTTTCAGACCTAATTTTTATTAAATATGGCTACTACTGTGAAAACACAAAAAGGGGCAACTAAAGAAGATGCATTGATCCAAGTGCTAATTTGAAAGAGATTAATGCATCCAAAACACCAAATAATACATTCCGGCGGCATTTACAACGCATGGTGCGAGTGACCCTATTCTGATATTTCCCTCCCATGTGGCACAAATGACCCATGACAGTGTAAGCAGGAAAATAGTACATGGATTCAGATATGAGTCAGATCAGATTCAGGCCTCATTTTTAGGTGGAAATAAATCAAATATGAATCAGATGTGTGCATTGGCATCTACAATGTAAGTGGACAAATTAGATATCTCCCCCAATCAATGTGAGTTGTGCTTCCTTAAAAAAAAGAGGAAGGTGGTGAATGATGTAAATACACATTTACACTATCAACGGTCACATTTCAAACTGGAGGACGAGAGATCAAACCAGTGGACTCATACCAAGGGTTCATGCCTTTGAAGCCTTTGTGGTGAGGATTTCAATGAGTTCATAATAACACCACTTTCACTTCCATTTTGGCCTACTTACCATTTACTCAGTTGCTTCACCCACCACGTGGTTTGTTTCCCTAAATGTTAACCACTGTAAATGCAGATACTGTATCAGATATGGGTGACATATCAGCATATCAGAATTGGAGTTGTGTAAATGCAGCCTTTGTCTGTTTCAGTCACTAGTGGCATGTGAACAAGTGATAACTACAGCATTTAGCCCACAGCTACCTCTCATCAATTTTACTTACAAAATAAAAGATGATTCGAGAACTTGGGATCTTGACAGGATGCTGCAGCAGGAGGGAACCCACAGGCCGTGCAATCCAGAGGTAAATGGAGAAGCATCATATTTAAGAAGACCTGTTGCAAAGACGTGTGAAAAGGGAAATCAACATTTACTGTTAACAAGCATACACACTCATGCACAAACAGAAGTGTTTTTCTCCAAACCAACTAATACATTTGTTTACATGCTTGTTCACTAAAATATCTAATCAACAGACATGATACAGATGAAGTTCAAACCAAACATCAGAAATCTGAAAACAGGTGATTTAGGTGACCTTTAGGTGAATGAGGCATGGTTGTTGGTGGTCTCTTTTTCATACTGCAGATGTATTGGGATTTTCACACTCAAAAAAGAGAAAATATTCAATAAGCGGTTCTCTGAGCAAAAATACGTTGCTTATGTCAGAAGTCGGAGCAGAATGTTAAGACTAGCTCAGAACGATACAAGAAAAGTGTTATCTCACAACAGAAACTGAAATAACTACTTACTGCAGCCAAGGTACACACTAGACACTTAATTAGGTGTTCTGCTGTGTACCTAATAAAGTGGCCAGTGAGTGAATATGTCCACCTACAGACCAGTTAAACTGGACCACATTTGGTAAAAAAAAAAAAGAAAAGAAAAAAAAGTGTTTTCATACATCATACACTTTATATCTAGAGCAGCATTTAATTTTTAGTTTATTTATCAGCATCTGTTTTATTTGTGCACATTTATTTAATCAGAAAATAATTTTCTGAATTAGTCATTTACTATGTATTGAATATAAACTATTTTCTGTAACACAATCTTCATTACTGTAGCTACAGCAATTAGACGTATTTTTCCTGCTTGATACATTAAACCACTTCTTCCTCTTTTTCATTGGGTTTTCCCTTCAGTGGTTGCCACAGCATTTCATCTGCCTCCATCTTGCCCTACTTGCCCTCTTCTGTTAAATCTCTTTAAAACACTAACTGTAAATACGGCTGGGGGAACACAAAACTCGTTGCTACAAGTTTAGCGCGACAACTTATTTTATCACAGGCAGCATGGGCTTTCTGTGAACAGGTTATTAAGAAACACATACCGGAAGAAAGGTGTTGCCACGGGTGGTTCGTTACCAGACCAAAAAGGTGTGCTCAGTTTCTTCCTCGCAAAACAGTCGGTCTTACACGTTTCCTGGAACAGCGGCAGGTTTCCCTTAGTGGACACATTCGGAATTACAAGCCGTTGAGGGCTTTCGTCGCGCTCACAAAATGTAAAATAACTGTGTCTAAACAATATGAGTTATAAAACTTTGCCTTAACTATCAGTTTTTTATTTAAATGCAGATAAGAATTTATTAATAAATCATTTTAATTTACTTTTGAACATTTAAAGGATTACTTGGGTTTCAGTGGTCTTAAAGGTCCTGTGTGTTACACTCAGGAGGGTTTGTTAGCAGAAATTACCTATATTACCCTTATGCATGCTTGTATAATTGTATAATCACTTTCAAATAAAAAATTATTTGGTTTTCGTGTCCTTAGAATAAGCTTTGTATATGTGCTTTTGATGCCACCATCTTGTGCCGCTATGTTTCTATAGCAACCTTTATGAAAAAAAATCAGCCACTTGTGCTGATTGATGCAAACAAAGAAGAATGAAAGGGCCACCGTAGATCTGTGACACATATGGGAAAGGGAGGGGTATGTGGGGGAGTCCATTGTTACAGTCTGCAATCCCACCAGTGGACGACACAAATTTTTACACACCAGACCTTTCGCTTCCTATTTTTCTTATACTAAACCTTAGGCAGCTTACCTTTGTGCAGTTTAATATTTTTCAGTTGACTTGAGGTCGCTTTTTTTCAACGACATGGAAAATCATTTATCTATATTTAATTCATTTATCTTTAAACCTGTGATCATTACAATCACAAAAATACCCTTCTATAAATATTTAAGAACAAGCCAACCAGTTCCTGAAGTAATAATCAAAGTATATTGCAAGGAGTGCAGGAATAAATATTGAAGGAAATGCATGCACATTTAAGTATTAAAATGTGTCTTTGTACAATATAAAATTTTACATTGGGGTTAGGGTTAGGGTTATGTATTTTGATGCATGTGTGCATGCAAAATAGTTTTAAAATAGGCTGCTATAATGTGGTTTGTAAGTGCAACAGGTGTGATAACATTGTGATGCTGTGATACATTTGATGAGACACATGTTAATGTGATGAGGGAATCATGAGGGAAATATAATAAGATGTTGTATTACAGTGAACATCATTCATGTTTTCTGGCCTTAATATGAATCATTGCATATTAGGACATCAATGTTTTGTGACAGCTCACATTTTGTAGCTACCTTCTGCCTTTGACCACAATGTTCAGCAAACCACGCAGGAACTGTAGGGTTGTTACTATGTCAGATGGCACATAAATGAGCGTTCCTAAGAACTTTCTGAACTGTGTCCAACAATCATATTAAAGGAAATGACTGTGTATTAGCCAGAACTTTCTTTATTTCATGGTCAAGTGCAGAGGTTGAAAATGACACAAATTAGTCCAAGACCTTTAGTATGATGCCATCACCTGGAAAAAAAAGAAAACAAAATTAGTATAGTATAAAACACAATTTTTAGGACAGATCACTGTCTACTATTATCACCACTACGTATACCTAGAAGGTTTATATTAAAAACTGAGATGAAATCCACTTAAGATTTTTATATGAATGTCAGATTTTTTAACTGAAAGCATTATAATTAACAAATGGCAGCCCATGAGTAATTTTAGTTTGTTGTTTAATTTGTCTGAAAAACAGCAGGTTGTCAGCTGGTGTAAAGTAGTATTTCACATTCTTAAGAGTGTTGCACTTACCTTGTTGATCCAGGAGATGTAGGAGCTGACCTTAGTGAAAACAGAGGGCTTCTTGGGGTAATTGCAGCCCATGCTGGAGCCAAAGCTCACCACACCACGGACATCCCAGGAGCCATCAGGGTTCTGACAGTTCAGAGGACCACCAGAGTCTCCCTAAAAGAGAAGAAGGTGACAAGTGTGACTTTAGTGAACTTTTCTTTTCTTCATAGAAACAACATTACAGAAGCTTGTTGAATAAAAAATAATCAGACTCACATTGCAGCTGGCCAGCTGTCCATCTCCTCCAGCACAGACCATACTGCTGGTGACCAGGCTGCCCCACCAGTCAGACTTGGTGCAGGTGGAGTGGCCGACCACAGGGAGGAGGGCCTGCTGCAGGATGTCAGCAATAGGACCTCCAGCTTTAGAGGAGAACAGGGAGTTGACGTTCAGAGTGGTAGTTATGACCATGTCCTATTTCAAAACTACACCCACTCTGCACAGTGAATATTTTCACATATCAAAATGGTTGAGGTTCATAGTAGAACATTGATTGTCAATTTGTTGTATAAGTTGTGTAATTTATTGCGGGAAATCTGTTAAAGTCACATAAATATGTGAGGCACAGATAAAATAAAAACATCTTAGTAAGTTGACCTTCACAGTGGACTCAGAGTGACTTAAGTTGTGATCATTAATGGGTAGTGAGAGTTCAGCTGATCATTCATTCACTCACTCACTCCCTCTTTTCTACCGCTTTATCCACTGGGGGGTCGTGGGAGGCGCTGGTGCCTAGCTCCAGCTGACATGGGGTGAGAGGCAGGGTACACCCTGGACAGGTCGCCAGTCCATCACAGGGCCACATGGAGACAGACAACCATTCACTCTCACTGTCAATTTAAAGTGTTCATTTAACATGTGGGAGGAAACTGGAAAACCCAGAGAAAACCCATGCACACACGGATAGAACAGCAAACTCCCTTGTTCCGCCTGAGTCGACCACCACACTGACCATGTAGCCCAATTTCAGTTGAGGATTATGAGAACTAATTTGATCTGGATATTTAAATTATGACTGAACAACATTTAAATTTTTATATAACTTACTCCAGAGACGTCCCCAGCCGGTAACGTAGCATGGAGCTCCATGTGCCAGCTCTTCACCAGAGGTGGGCAGACAGGCAGCCATGATGGCGTCAGAGAAGGTGACAGGGTTTGCCAGCTTGATCAGAGCAATGTCGTTACTGCAGTGTGAAACGTAAATACAGCGTTATCAAAAGGAATTTGACATAATGTAAAATTACTGCCAGCAATGTGGAGTTCTTATGTATGAGCTCACCGGATTCTATAAGAATCCCACTGCTCATGGACGACAATCTTGGCGGGGCTGATGGCGATGGAACCAGCCTCGTTGCTTTTCAGATTGTGTTTTCCAAGGTAGACTCTGTAGGTGCGACTTCTGCTTGGCCACATGAACAAATAGATAAGTAAGGCAAATATGTATTCACTTTTAAAAATGAAACTTATATTACTTGCAACCTAGAATGACTGCTTTATTCTGATTACCTTACTTAATGCATAGTAACAGTAATATGTCAGTTGAGATGGTTGTTGGGTGGGGGTAGTATGTTTTCTCTCATTACATTTTTATCCCGTGAAGCGGGATTGCCTTGTATGAAAAGTGCTATATGATGTTTGATTGACATGCTGATTGATTGAATGACAAGCATCCCGTCTCGCACAAGCCTGGGTCTCTTTGCAAACTCCCTTCACATTTCTGAAACTTTTAAAATCATACCCAATGCAGTGAGCAGCAGTGAGGACCCACTGGTTGGAGATCAGAGTTCCACCACAAGTATGGTAGAAATTGGAACCACTCTTGTACTGCAGAGAGACCTGAGCAGAGCAAACAACAACGGTGACAACCAAATGTTTTCATGACTGGACTGAAATGGACTGAAGGACTTACTGTAAACAAGATTTTAGCAGGATTACCTGCCAGGGCCAGCTGTTAACACGGACATCATCTCCACCGACCACCCTGGTGATGATTGGGGGGAAGGTGGGGAGGCCGCACCCGTAGGCTGAGAGACATCAGTACAGACCACAGTGCTTTATTTATTATTTGTTTAACTAAGGATTGAGCTATTTCACAGCAAATCTTGACATCAGCAGCAAAGAAAGAAAGAAAAAAAAGAAAAGAAAAAAGTCTTTGATTGTCAAAAACTCTGTAAATAATTTTATATACTTTTTCATTTGTACATAGTAGAGACTGTGGAGCTTACCACCAGCAACAAACAAAGCCAAGATCACAAACTTCATGGCGGCTGTCGTTAACAGAAGTTTGGGGAGATCTGCTCCATCTTATATAGTCATTGCTGCGTTGAATAACGTGCAGTACAGCCAGGAAACAGCCTTGGTGATAAGAAATTACAGATAAACCCAAATACACCTCAAGTTGTGTGTGAACATCACAGATGTCTCACAGTAGGCCGAGTGGGTCTGGTCATTTGGCCTGATGTTCACACTATGTGTTTGAACAGCCTGTTTATTTGAAAACGACCCATTTGTTTGTTTAACTTGATCAAAAGAAGTTACAGTGAAATCCAGGTTTAGCAATAGTTTTCTTTCAAATGGAAATCATATTAATTTGAAGTAAGGCTGCTTGTGCAAAGGTTTAGTTATTAATGATAAAAACTCACATTCTGCTGACTTGTTCGATATACAATATACAACTACCAAATCATCTACACCTCAAGGACACTTTGACCATGGCTGTGTATACCTTTTCATTTTTAGCCATTGGGGTGTCCTATTAGTGTCGAGTGGCAAATTTCTAAGTTTGACACTGTTTGTGTTGAATTGTGAGGTGATTTAATTAGTTTCTCATATTGTAGATTTAGAGTGTGTCTTGATTCAACTTTGCCACGACCACGTGACCAGTCAAGGAACAGCAGTTATAATTCAACAAATTCTTAACTGATGGGTTAATTATCTCACATCAAATGTATTTACTCAGTAAACCAATTCTCTGGAAAGGCTCTTGGAGATTAAACATTACTGCTTCACACAGTATTTTGTCTGTCTGTGAGCTTAAGAATGTGGAGGCACACTCATCTCTTACTGGATCTTCATTGCTTCTGTAATCATAATGTGTTGCTCTTGAAAGCAGAGTTACCCCACATTTATACTAATAACTGCCAAGTCACTCTTCTAAGTTTCATCCACTAGTTTTTGTTTTTGTAACCATCGTCATTTATGGTGACAAATGTGTATTAATTGATCTACTAGGAATGAAATGGCTGGGTGACATTGATATTGATCCATGACACTGTTAATTTAAAAGTTAAAAGTGTGGAGTGTCATGTTTTTTTTTTGTTTGTTTGTTTGTTTTTCTTTTTGTGGGTCTGAAAACCCTACTAAAATCTATTAATGAGAGATATTGTCTATTTAAGCTGATGCAGTACATTAAATAAAAGACTAATCAAGGTGTTTTGTGAATTAATTTGATGAATTAACACAAGAACTCATAATAAGTTTCACTTGGGTTGTTTAGAAGATAGATGATATTAAGCAGGTGTAATTGGAGATCACAGTAAAATGCATAAAAACTGACAAGAATATTTGCTTTTTTGTTTGTGAGATTCAGGTTTCCTTTTTTGTGTGGAATCCAGTAATGTGTTTGGTGTTTACAGCAGATAAGGAACTTCATCACTGGGTAATGTTGGCGTCAACATATAAAAATTATTATCCACGGCTTAAAATGATATGAAGTGTATATACCAGGGAGACAGTATTAGCAAATACTTTCTTTATTTGAAGGTCAAGCGCAAAGGTGATACACACAGGCCAAACATGTCTTAGTTTATTGTCATCACCTGAAAAAAGAAACATAAAGACCATTTAAAGACATGAGATAATCTGATTTTCAGCATCTCTCTTCTCAGCTACCAAGTAATCACTGTTTAAATTAATATTCAAAATGATAAATACTGTGTTGCTTACGCACAAAAAAGTATTCTAAAACAGCTGCCGTGGATTGATTTGTAAAGCCTGTAAAAAGCAGGTGACTCTATCTTGCCACCTAGAGACAAAACTAATAATTTGGACAAATATTTCAATGTTTATACACTTACGTTGTTGATCCAGTTGATGTAGGCACTGACTCTAGTGAAGATGGAGGGCTTCCTGCGGTAATTGCAGCCCAAGCTTGAGCCAAAGCTCACCACACCATGGACTTCCCAGGAGCCATCAATGTTTTGACAGCTCAGGGGGCCACCAGAGTCTCCCTGAACGGTAACAAGGCGAAATGTGACAGTGGTTGCAAATGAGATTTGTTGGCAAATGCCAGCTAAATGGCAGAAATAAAGTATCAACAGTTCTAAAGGCTTTATGTATAGAGCTACGTTTTTATAAGGCTGTTGAAAGAAAAGGTGAAGATGTACTGCTGTTTTACAGGAAACGGTTTGACACAAATGTTGATGATTCAGACTCACATTGCAGCTGCCCTTCTGTCCATCTCCTCCAGCACACACCATATCCTGGGTGACCAGGTTATCGCCCCACCAGTCAGGACTGATGCAGGTGGTGTGGTCAACCACAGGAAGGAGGGCCTGTTGCAGGATGTTGGCAGAAGGACCTACAGCTTTAGGGGAGAACAGCGCTTTTAAGGATCAACACAGTAATAGTTGTTTGAATTTAATTGGAAACATTACAGATGTAACAAGACATTTATTTTATTTTGTAGTTCTTTTCTAATAATGTGTCAACACAACTTACTCTATAACTATATAACAATAACATAGTTTCCAATGAGGCAAAAGGTCACCAGATTTTGAAACATAATAATAATTCTAAAAGTTATGTTGACTTACTGGCAACTCGACCCCAGCCGGTTACGAAGCAGGGATAATCCGCGGGCAGGGTGAGCCCCTGGTCTGGGAGGCAAGCAGCCATCACAGTGTTAGAGAACGTGACAGGAGTTGGCAACTTGATTAGGGCAATGTCGTTACTGGAGCATGAACCCAAATACAACATTTGTAAAGAGAATGTCAATGAGCACCAATAGTGGATATGGATGAAGTCCCAGCAGCAGAATATTTAGCCAACAACTATGTTGTAATACTGTATGAGCCCACCGTAGTTTCTTATAGTCCCATTTCTCATGGACAATTATCTTGGCCGGGCTGATGGCAATGGAACCAGATTCATTGTTGTCCTTCAGGTTGTGTTTTCCCAGGTAGACTCTGTAGGTGCGACTGCTGCTTGGCCATATACACAAAAAATAAATAAATATATTTAGAGAGAGAGATTTTGTCACTTATAATACTCACAATATTCACCTGTATTACAAAAAAATGATCTGCACTTACACTCTATATGACAAATATTCTGTCTACCACAGGACCAGCTGTCTTTGTATTTACATTTCTGAAACTTCTTAAATTCTTCAGGGTATATGTTTTCCCAGGTAGAATGTAGTGTGTTTGCTGCTTGGCCACAGAAACAATAAAATACATTTTATAAATACACAAATAAGAATAAGGGTTACATAATAAAACATATTAAATGCTAATCACACCAAGTAGTAACACAGCTACCTCGTCACCACAAAGACATTGTGTTTTACGGAGACATGTTTTACTTACTCAGGTTCACTTCCTGGCTACACATGCATATGAGCCATCCTATGCAGAGGTATCAGCTGGACTATATATATATATATATATATATGTGTGTGTGTGTGTGTGTGTGTGTGTGTGTGTGGTAGATGTTTCTTTTCACTTCAAGTAGTATTTTTCCCTTGTGCACTTCCCCTATCACCCATTGCGACAAACGTCAGATCAAACCCAGGCCATTTTATACCTTCTTAATGTTTCCTAAACTTTTGAAGTCACCTGATGCAGTGAGCAGCAGTGAGGATCCACTGGTTGGAAATCAGAGTGCCACCACAAGTGTGGTAGAATCTGCCACTAGTCTCACCCTGGAACTGCAGAGATACCTTAAGAGAAGAGGCAAACACAAAAATGTTTATGACCTCTGGAAATGAAAGACATAATGTAAACAAGAATTAAAGAAGATTACCTGCCAGGGCCAGCTGTGCGCACGGGCATCATCTCCACCGACCACCCTGGCGATAGTGGGGGGGAAGGTGGGCAGGCCGCACCCGCAGGCTGAGAGACAAAAAATGAAAATGAGTTGACTGATTAAACTCAGTGCTTTATATCTGTTTATACACAAGGTTACAGGATATAAAATGGTGATTAAAGATTATATGTAGCAAAGAATGTATAGCTTACCACCAGCCACAAACAAAGCCAAGATCACAAACCTCATGTTTCTGACTAAAGTCTGACTCCTTCTTATATGAAGCTTAAATAGACATCTGACATCTAACTTCTTTAGCACAGACAGGAAAGAAAGGTCAGGAAAATCAGTCAACCTTGCAAATAGGTAATGACAGATATCCCACAAACCCTAAACCACCTCACCCTGTGTGTGAAACTCACAGATGTCTCATGGTAAACCTGAGTGGGTCAGACAAATGTACAATGTTCACTTTTGATGACACGATACTTTAGTCACTGTATAAGCAATACGACTACTTATGCACAATATGGACATGAGTATGGGTAATGCATTCATTGATTTTAAAATAAGAGTACTTCAGTGAATCACTTCATGGGATGAGTGGCAAATAATATCATAGTACTCACTATAAGAAATGATATATGTTCAAATCATGTAATATACTGATTTGTTATAAAGCTGTATTTAAATGGAACAGTAGTAGTTTATAGTTTTGCCTGCAACAGTTGGATTTCTATGACGTCTCTCTTTTCTATGAGTCAATACAACAGTGCAGTGACATTTTTCATTAGCTACATAATTATGATAAATTAATGCATATTATTTACATCACCCCATAATATTTTCCTTGATATTTGTCAAGAATCTCTTTCTAATTAACATCTGAAACATTGTGATATTTCAGACTGTTTGTGTGAATTATTAAGGAGAAAAATCCTTAATTTTGCTTCCTCTTTCAACAAAACAACTCCAGTGCACTTTGGCCTTGTATTCCTATTCATTTGTGTACATTTTTGTGATCTCTAAGCACCACCCTAGTGTCCAGATTTGTCAAAAGGCAAACTTCACAGTCAAGATTTGGCACCATTTTTGAAGGTTGCATAACTAAAAGATATAAATACAGTAAGTGTGTTTTAGTGAAAACTGTGGAGATACAGACGTGATGAAGTTTGTGGTTCTCGCTCTCTTTGTTGCTGGTGGTAAGGATCTTTAAACAGCATTGTTATACCCAACAATGTTCACCTGGTATTGCAGGTTTTTTTCTTGGAACCTTGAGTACACATTAATAGTTGTGTGTCGCGTTTGTCCCCTCAGCCTACGGGTGCGGCCTCCCCACCGTCCCTCCTGTGTTGACCAGGGTGGTTGGAGGAGAGGATGTCAGGCCTCACAGCTGGCCTTGGCAGGTAAAATGAGCTCAATGAGGTGTTTTTACAAAGAAAAAAGAAAATAAACCAATGAGTATGGCTGAGAATAAATCAATAAAACTAGGTTAAATAAATTGCAAAGAGGGAAAAATGGTGGTGTGTGTTTCAGATTTCCCTGCAGTATAACAGACAAGGTGAGTGGAGACACACCTGTGGGGGAACCTTGATCTCTAATCAGTGGGTCCTCACTGCTGCTCACTGTATCAGGTACAGCCCGACACAGATATAAAACAAATGTACTAGCAGTATGTGACACAGTGCATAGTCTACTGTGCAAAGTTATGAGTGTTGGATTCAATTGTGTTGTACATTTTGACTTAATAAAAAAAAGCAGTAACTCTTTCAGGGATATTATTTCAGATCTATAGTTGATGGGTAAATTACTGTATTTCACTTAGTTCTGAGAGAATCAGACAGAAGATTAAAGGGCTTTATCCCAACATAATTATCTCTGACCTTCACATGTTGCTGCCTCACGTTTTTTTTTTTCCTCTCTGTGAACTTACAGCAATGACAAGGAGTACAGAGTTGCCATGGGAAAACATAACCTAGTAGAGACAGAGGAGGGCGCTGTGTTCATGGGCACTGCTAACATCATCGTGCATGAGAAGTGGAACCCCTTTTTCATCCGGTATAAAACATCACTTTTCACAAAGGACATACTCTATGAATCTATAAATTTAGATTTGCTGAAAATATCATTTCGGTGTATGAAGTCAACGATTAATCGTAAATGCGTGTGTTTCTTGTCCAGTAATGACATTGCCCTGATCAAGTTGGAATCCCCTGTGACCTTCTCTCACACCATCATGGCAGCCTGTCTCCCAGCTGCCAACCTCATCCTCCCCCATGATGAACCCTGCTACGTCACTGGATGGGGTCGCCTCTACAGTGAGTCCCTATTCTCAACATGAAATGCATTTAGTCGCTAAAATATTATCAGATAATATGGCCAAAATCTGCATATTGGGGTATAAAATAATAATCAATATCATGACAAAATCTGCTACTTGCAGTAGTGTATGCTTATTATCTAACCACACATTATGACCCAAAGCTGTAGCTGATGAAACATTTAATGTAGCAAAGACTGTGCATCTCATCTCTATATGTTTCTCCTCCACACAGCTGGAGGTCCCATAGCTGACATCCTGCAGCAGGCTCTCCTGCCTGTGGTGGACCATGCCACCTGCACCAAGCCTGACTGGTGGGGTTTTCAGGTGAAGGAAACTATGGTCTGTGCAGGCGGAGATGGTGTTGTGTCTGGTTGCAATGTGAGTCTAACCTAAGCACAGTAACATTATTATGGAAAATGACACATCATAGCACCGGTGGTTGTAAACTGTACTTATTAACTTTCATTCATATGTTGAGCATTTGTTTTAATATTTGGTCATATTTTCATACTGTTTTTGAACAAAAGTGAGAGTGAGTTAAAAGTGTAAGAAGAACGCCTTAAAGGTAACGTGTGTGTTTGAAGGACAAAAAGTTGCAGTTTAATGTGGATCTTTGCATCACATGTGTTTTTTATTACATGTTCAGGGAGACTCTGGTGGCCCTCTGAACTGCCAGAGTGCTGATGGTACCTGGGGGGTTCACGGTATCGTCAGCTTTGGCTCAGGCCTCAGCTGCAACTTCCCCAAGAAGCCCACTGTTTTCACCCAAGTCAGCTCCTACATCGACTGGATCAGCTCTGTAAGGCTGCGAAACTCTCCCCCTGTCTGACAGGGGTTGAACATTATGGGCTGAAAATATATTATGGAAATATGTAATATGTTATTTATTTGTCCTACTCCTTCAAGTTTAATGGTAAACGTGCAAATAATCAAGAAAAAGTTAAAGAAAATGTCAAATTTTGTTGTCATAAATGAAACTATTATCTTGCAATATCTCTAACATGTCTCTATTATCTTTTAAACAGAAAATGGTGGCCTACTGAGTGGATAGTCTTTGGGGAAGAAAGCAACAATGTGGATATTACAATAAAAAAAAATTCAGCCACAAATGAAATAAAATATTTTGTTTTCAATTTAATTTTAGGTTTTTGTTTAAAACCATGCAATGAGCAGTTTCCCAGGGAAATGTAAAATAAGAGAATAATAAGAGAATCTGAATACTCCCTTACTTTTATTTTGACATGTATACAAACTATTATGCAATACTTAAAGAGTGACTGAGTGTCCAACTGAAACAGTGATGGGAAAAACATATCACCAAACACATGATGTCTCCTGACACCTGTTTGACCTGTGTGCGTGAGTCAGCCACATTTCAAAGGACAGTCAGTGAATAGAGTATAAATAGAATCCAATTCCAAACACACAATTTTGCCTCAAACTCCTCAGTCATGAGAAAGCTGGTGGTTCTCGTGTTCATAGTAGATAGTGGTAAGACACCTTAAATATTCTAAAATATACTGTCCTCTTTTGTTGTAGCTTACTCCACATAGTTCCTGACCTTTATTTTAAAGAATAATATATACAAAGTATAATATATAAATAATTAATTGAATGATGTTTCATTTAATTTGCTTTAATTCGGATTATTTATTTTTCAGTCCAATATGTCTTGTTACTATATTTCTTATTTACCAAAACGCCAAAGCAGATTTCTTATACTTTATGTTAAAAACTACTTGGGTATAAACATTTGACTGAATTAACCTAATTACTTATAAAAAGCTGACAAAATCCAAAGTAGATTAGGGGTTTGACTAAAACCAGAAGACAGGTTTTTTAAAATAAATAAATAAATTTTTATTATTTACTAATTTTGTAGTGTGTAGTCTAAATCATATACAATATTATCCTTGTCCCAGCCTTTGCATGTGGTCTTCCCACTATTCCTCCTGTGCTGAACAGAGTGGTGGCAGGAGAGGATGTTAGGCCTCACAGCTGGCCTTGGCAGGTGAGGTTTATTAAAAAAAAAAAAACATTTAAAAAAAAATACATACACTCTTACAACCACAGAAGAGCTTGAAGTCCACATTTTCATTTTTACCACTAACTGACACCTATTTCTGTACACTTCCATCTCAGGTGTGTATACGTTGAACTTCTGATAATGATTTTCTCCTCCACAGCAAAAACAGAGGGACGACGACGAAACGAAACATAATTGTTGGAGTTGATGCACACTGTGCTCTTTCTACTCTGCTCAGGTCTCGCTGCAGTCAGACAGCAGTGGGCGCTGGAGTCACGTCTGTGGAGGCACACTCATCTCCTCTCACTGGGTTCTCACTGCTGCTCACTGTATCAAGTAAATTCAACTCAACACTAAGAAGAAGGCTGTAAATATGTCCAGAAAAAGCATATAAGCCCTCTGGAAATGTCTAGTTTTTTGTATTCACTGGTCATAAAATGCATGAAAGCAATAGTGCAACTCCATTTTTTGATGGCTGCTGAAACAAACCTGACTGGTGGGATGTTTTGTTGGTCTATAACATAAAGATTAATCTCATTTCATAAAGATGTTTTGTTACCGGCTTAATGCAAATTAATAATGAGTGATTGTCTTCTAAAAGTCTTCTTGAATGCTATTCTTCTGAGGCTCAACTCAACAAATAATTCCTGGAAATAGCTTAATTAAAATTCAAAGTTGAAGTGTTTTGTAAAGTAGCTCTTCACTCGTTCAGTCTTGTTTCATTGATTGAGCTCACGGGTTGCTAATGACTTAATGACTTAAGCTTTCCTTTACGTCACTTACCACAGGCTTCATAAATCTTCTCTAATCTATATTTTCAAATGATTAACTAATATTTTCTTGCCAGTGTATATTCAGTCACGATCTAGTATGTTGAATTTATTATTTGTTTTACAGACAATACTACACTCAGAGGTCTGTATATGAGTTTTATTTTTTTCTTTCTTCTTTGAAATGGAGAAAAGTGTGAGGACGTGTAAGTTCCCACTTAACAATAAGAAGAAATAGTTGTCAAGGGGGAAAAGAAAGCCATTTAAAAATGTTTGGTCATATAACAAGCAACACACTATTGCCCTACATGTCAAAAAAAAAAAAAAAAGCTTTTCCCATCCACAGTCAGCGTAATCACTGTTTCACAGGAGGAGAAAAGTCAGGGAAGTGTCCACATCCCAAAGAAAACACCATGTCTTCTGCCATCTCACAGCGACCGCTACAACTACAGAGTGGAGCTGGGTAAACACAGTCTGAAGGCGAGTGAGGAGGGCTCGATAGCTGTGGGGGCAGCTGAAATGGTCACACATGAGGACTACAACATCCTGCTCAGCCGGTAACAGCAGCCACAGCAGTCAACACAGCTCAGAATCACCTCACCTTTAAGTGGAAAAGTGTAAATACACTATGAAAGATTATTTAACCGGGAATTTCGAGCAACACCAAAGCCAAAGACAAAAAACTGTATCCTGTGACTGTTTTGACTTTTGCAGTAACGACATCGCCCTGATCAAGTTATCTTCCTCTGTCACCTTCTCTGACACAATCATACCAGCCTGTCTCCCAGACCAGGGTGTGATCCTGACCCATGGTTCTCCCTGCTACGTCACTGGCTGGGGTCGACTCTCCAGTGAGTCGATGCGCTCACACAGCAAATCTTACATTTTTGAAATATTTATCAAAGTTAGTGCACGAGAGTATGTGATACTGGACTTTAAATTAACAAAATATAAAGACACAATATTTCACTATCAACTATAGTGCTGCTATAGTGTATTGGCAGGAATTTGATTCATTATGTGTCCTAATACTGGGGTGCCAGGATGATACGATATAGTGCAGTGATTCACTGAAGAACTCTCATATTAAAAATAACCATGCTCTATACATAAACTCTATAGAGTTTCTTTTTTGCCAAGTGAGAGAAGGATAAGGGAGGACAGTGACATGGATGAAAGCCTGTTCTCACAAAAAAACAAAAATACACTGCCAAGAATATTTACATTTCAGTACAAGGCTTCAAATAATCAATACAGTATCATCATGTGAAATACTATGATATTTTAAGAGTAGTAATGTGTCTCTATATTGTAATATCTACATATCTGTTAATTTGTATAACAAAACCGCTAATATCTGCATACCGCTTTATGTATATATTAATTCATATATCTGTTACTGGGTGCCTTATTACCTTTAGTTTAACCTTATTTATTTATTCATATCTATCTTATCTATAACTGACATATACGAAATACATACATAATTAACATCTGCTATAATATAACATATCTATATTTAAGGGTGGGTCTGTTTGGGCTTTTCATTTTTTGTGCAGTCTCCTCGGTGTTGTATTGCTGCTGGAGTCCTAATTTCCCAGAGGGAACCTCCCAAGCGATTAATAGTTCTCTGAATCTGAATCTGAATAAGTAGAGGCATAGAGAAGCAGAGCTTAAACGTCTTACTTGACTTTAGTTTGTTTCTTCCCCATAGCCAACGGTCCTCCAGCTGACATCCTGCAGCAGGTTCTTCTGCCAGTCGTTGGCCATGAGATCTGCTCACAGCAGGACTGGTGGAGCGTCCTGGCAACAGACAAGATGATCTGTGCTGGTGGAGACGGCATCACTGCAGGCTGTAACGTGAGTTAAAGGAAGGGTCATTTTGAGATGCATGCAGCAGCCTATTCCAATGACGGTGGGATACAATCTTGTGTAGTGTAAAAAAAAAAAGACAATGACAGGAAATGCACTTTGAAATGGTGTGGAAGGGGGCGGTGTAGATATTTATGCCCATGTGTCTAAACAAGCAGCTGGCTATACTGAACAGTCAAAGTAAAAAAAAAAAAAGTTTGTGAACCCCTTATAATTTTCTACATTTAAGTCTAAATCCAAAATAAAGCAAGGTCATATTTTCATGTACTTGTAAGTCATGTACTTGTAAGTCACCTTAACAAACAACGACAGTCTTCTTTAACTAAAGATACACAGATTTTCAGCAAATTTTTGACCATATTGTATAAATCATTCAAACTGTGAAGCTAAAGGTTGGAAAAAAATAAGTAAACCCTAACCTAATGACTTCTTAAAAAGCTCATTCAGAAATGAACACACCTGGTGTCCATTTAATGAAACTAATTCAAAGGTGTGGTCTAGAATTACTTTCATTTTAAAAAAAAAGAAAAAAAAAGAAAAATCTTGAGTTTTTGACAAGAAGCATATCCAGATGGGAATCATGTCTCGCACAAAATAGCTGTGTGCCATCAAGAATTGCTCATTTACATAAAGCTGGAAAGGGTTACAAAGTCATCTCAGAGATTAAATTGAAGATATTCATCAGTCTTCTGATGAATATCTTCAAAGTTGTTTATAGATGGAGACAGTCTGGTATTGTGGCTACTCGACCTAGACGTGGGCACCCCACCAAGATGACCCCAAGAGCACAAAGCTAAGTCATCGATGATGTAACAAAGAACCCTAGAGTGACAGCGGACAACTTGAAGAACTGAAGAACTGTCTGTTTGTGAGTCAACAATGTGCAAAACACTGAACAAAAAGGGAGTCCATGGCAGGACATGAAGAAGGAAGCCAAAAAATGCACGCCTGAAATTTGCGAAAGAGCATTCGGACACTTCCCAGTGGTGCTGGGAAAATGTTTTGTGGAGTGATAAAACCAAAATGTAACTGTCCCTACATTTATCGTTAAACTTAAGACTTTCCTCTTTAATAAAGCTTATACTGTAGTTTGGTCTGGTTCAAGTCAACTCTGAACCATTGCTTAGTTATACTGCTATAGGCCTAAAGTGAGCACTCTCACACTCTCTATATCCCTCTCCCTTCCTCCTCTTCTCAGCACTCATACTTTTATCATGACAATTACATTGTTTTCTCTCCTTCCTCCTAGTTTGTGCTCTTCCTCTCTCTCTCTCTCTCTCTCCCTCCCTCTTTGTTCTTATTTCACAGGCCTCCCTGATTCCAGAGTTTCAACACCACAGCTCAGATATTACAACTATAGCCATTACCATATATTAAATAGCTACTCATTACTGCTAAGGTTAATTATCCTCATCCAACCTTCACCAACAGCTTGTCCTCAGTGAGGGTCACATGAGGAGCTGGAACCAACCCCAGATGGTGACAGCACATGTCACACCCTGAATGAGATGATGATGATAATTGTTATTAATGTTACTAATTCTTCTTATTCTTCTTATCTTTTCTCTCTCTCTCTGTAATATTTGATGTTTTGTTTGTAATCTGCTGAACTTGTGACACCTACTGCACGTCTGCCTGCCCTGGAAGAGGGATCCCTCCTCTGTTGCTCTTCCTGAGGTTTCTCCCATTTCTTCCCCGTACAAGGGTTTTTTTTGTGGAGTTTTTTTTCTCACTCGATGTGAGGGTCTAAGGATAGAAGGTGTCACTTGCTGTACAGACTGTGAAGCACACTGCACATCAACATCAAAACATCATCCCTGCAGTGAAGTATGGTGGAGGGAACATCATGACTTGGGCCGGATTTACAGCATCAGGGTCTCGACAGCTTGCCATCATTGAGGAGAAAATTAATTCCCAAGTTATCAACAAATTCCCCAGGATAATGTGAAGGTGTCTGTCCGTCAAAGTGAATCTCAGAAGAGGCTGAGTGATACAACAGGACAATGACCCAAAACCTTGCAGCAACTCCAAAGGACAGTGGTTTCAGGGGAACAAAATCCACATTTTTGGAGCGGCCCAGTCAGAGCCCAGATCTCAATCCTATTGAGATGCTGTGGAATGACTTGAATAGAGCCATAAACAGAAGACATCCAATGAATATAGAATATAGTTGAGGCAGTTCTGCAGTAAAGAATGGACAAAAATTCCCCCCTGCACACTAT
>JAFBJR010000150.1:9913995-9975561 GCA_016785285.1 Brachirus orientalis
AGGAAGCGCCTGGTTGAGGTCACTGTTGTCAAAGGAAGGTTATCCAGTAATTAAAATCCAAAGGTTTACTTACTTTTTACACTACACTACAACTGTGAACACTGAATGTGTTTGTATTATAAAGACATGAAAGAGTAGAATTTTGTTGTGTGTGTGTGTGCTGACCTGCAGGGAGACTCTGGTGGCCCTCTGAATTGCCAGAACCCTGATGGCTCCTGGGACGTCCATGGGATTGTGAGCTTTGGCTCTGGTCAGGGCTGTAATATCTTCCAGAAACCTACAGTCTTCACACAAGTCAGCTCCTACATCAGCTGGATCAACACAGTAAGGAACATTTTCATTTGGTTATTACCACGCCAGTATAAACAGTGTAACCTGGAGCAAACAAAGGCCTCAGCTTCCAAAAACAGGAAGTCTATTTAATTGTGTTTTCTGTTGTTCAATCTGCAGGTTATGGCCAACTACTGAAGAAACTATTCATGTGTGTTGCCCTTTTATTATCAACAACAATGATCTATAGTGTGTTTTCTCATTTCCACTGGGATAATGTTTCATTACTCTGCCTTTGTGACCTTGACAAACTATCCAGACATTTCTCTTACCTTCAGCTTTAAGTTTGATAATTGCATTTAAACCAAAAACAAGAAAATATATAAAAATGTATTTAGTTGGAATGGCATAAAATGACACTCACAATTATTCAACAATAATAATCAAAAGCAAATAACACATACGGTGGGTTAATTAAAAAAACACTTTTATTTCTCACAAAATATTCATGAGATAAATTATTTTTGCTCTTCCGTGGTCAGAAAACATCATAATTAAACATGTAAAAGCATGACAGACAACTATATATTCACAGTACACACAGTATAAAAAGAAATACATGTATATACGTTGCAAGAAGCAACAGTTGGTAAAACAGACAACAACACCTGGGCACTGAGAATGACCGGCATATCAAAACAAATTCATCAAATTAAAACATTTTGAATACTGTGTAATAAAATCAGTCATGTGGATTTCTGGTTCTGTGGCCAGTGAGGTACAAGGAGTCATTATAGAGAATTAATACACAGTGTGACAAGTCTCAACTTAAAAAACAAGTGACAGAAATGTGGACATACATCTGTTAAGCTGTCATGAAAATCAATGACCTTGTTGCATTTTGCTTGACAGGAATCCTGCAGTATAATATAACCAACTCACACATTAACTGCACTGGAGTTTTATTCCAAGACAACGTAAAACTGGGTGAAGAATTCACTGATGAAAAGTGCTTTTTGTCACAAAACAAAAAGGATAAAAAAAAAAGGGTTTGTGCCACTTCACCAAACTTGAAATGTCAGCATGAATGATAATAAATAATTCAATTTAGCCACAGATGTCCACCTCTCAACAAAACTACCCAAAAACTGAAGGAGAGATCTGACATTTATAGATGAAATACTGTGTAATGACTGAACTCCAAACTGTTTAAAGTGATAGTCTTTAAATGTCTCTTTTCACTGCAAACTTTTAAGTGAAACCAGGGCTGCGAGTTGAGCTGTGGCTGGAGGAATGTGATGAGCAGCAGAGTGAGTAATAGTTGCTGTTATTATGGCACAGCTGCACAGTCAAAGAGACTCTCTGTTGGTCATCCCGAATACGAACAAGAACAGGCCCAGAAGGAAGCAGAGGCTGCACTACTGCCTTTACAGCTCAATAGTGTTCCCCATGGTTACAGCTGAAGGCTTTCAACTATTCACAAAGCTCTTCATGTTGTCTCATACTTTCTTCTCTACTGTTCATAGGAAAAACAATGCTGCATTGAAAGAGTAGCTTAGTTTCAGTCTTATGAAATGCTTTAGGTAGAGCTATGGTGACGCTCTGGACACATTTGACTGCACATAAGTGGGTATAAGTGGAAGCCAGTTAGCATTACCACTCCTTAAAAACATGATGACGCAAGACTTTGACCTTCCTTGAAAACTGGTCATTCCTAGAGAGTAGTTTATGTTAAACAGTAACCTAATGGTAACCAATGATTTTTTGGTCATACTCAGCAACCAACTCATGCATGTGTATCAATTAAACCAACGCTAAAAAGGTTTAAAACTGTACATAAGACCTGACAAAATGCTCAGAAACATGCCTCTAATGGAGCACTGTTGAGTTCAACAGTTTGCCTTCTTATTACCCATTATGCAACAGATCAATAAAGAAAAATTCATCATCATTTACAGTAACCTGAGCAGCAAAAGGATTATTTTCCACTAGTGATTAATTAATTGATCATTAATTGATTGTTGCTTGGGCCATAAAATATCAGAAATTGGGGAAAAATGTCAACCAGTGTTTCCAAAACCTCAATTTGATGATGTCCTTCCAAATATATTTTGTTTACTTACTTATTTGATAGGCTGACTATCAAATAGTTGGCAATTAATTTAGTAGTCAATAATCACTTAACATTAATTGCTGTTATTCAGAACTGAATAGACGCTAACATGGAGGAAGGGCAGGAGCACAGACGTGTGTGTAAGACACAGTAGACTCTCTACAATGTTAATAAAAACCTTACTGTCTGGACCACAAGTATTGTGCAAGTATTGTGCTGTCCAATTACTGCAGGGTCAGGTGAACACAAATACAGTCACACACTGTGGAGTCTACTTTAAGTAAACTACTGGCAGTAATCCAGTGCCTCACTTGTAGTGCAGACACTTCACAGATTAAGTGCCCTGAATGTACTGTATTAACTGCATGTAGGCAAACACATACTGTAATTGCAAATAATGTCATATGATCCTTCCACTGCCCATAAACATGTAAAGTCAAAGCACACAGCGGATACAGCAAGTTGAAGAGAGAACAACTTTGGCATCAAGAAACACTGATTTTTTTTCGTGGCTGCTTTGACATTCAGTGTCCCACATTGTCACAGAATCGCAGCAAGAAAAGATCCAGCAAGTCAGTCTGTTATTATGTGTCTGTACTTGTTTCAGAGATCCAGCAAGTTCCCAAGTCAAACAAAATGTATGTTATTCACTTCATAGTGATCATGTGATCAACGATGAATTGGAATGAACAGATATAAAAAAGTGCCTCTGAGAATATTCTGAAGGAAGAGCCATCTTCAAGTCCTGGCTGAAGGTAGATCCAGATATTCAAAAAGACGATCATACCAGATTCCAGGTGTTTCAGTATTGTTTTAAATATGATCTCATTAATCTTAAAGGGGAGGAACTTTATCCTCATACTGTGGTGGTGGAGTTAGTGGTTCTAAACTGATCCCAGCTGCTGGCTGAGAGTTATCAATGTTCTTCATGGGCAACTTCTCTGATTTGATCCTGCGGATCTTGATAGGGAGGAGCTTCCGGCTAGTTTTCGCAGACCTACGATTTGATGCAGATGCATCAGAGGAGGGAGCACTGGAAGCTGGAGGAGGTGCTTGTGATGTGGCATTTGTGGGGTCTGACCCTTCATGTTCATACTGTACTCCATCAACTACCAGGTCATCATAGGAAGGCAGATGGGAGGAGCTTGGGTGGTGGTTGCTCTGACTAACTGGGTACTGGCCACTGCCGACTGCCTCTTCATAGGTGGGCACAGCATACCTCTGGGCCTGTTCCTCAGCACTGCAGATGATTGATTTAAAAAAAAAAAAGAAAGAAAGAAAAGAAAAGAAAAGTAAAAGTGAGCATGGGTGTTTAAAAAAATGGGTCATTTAAATATAATTTCGGAAACTCAAAGAGACATGTGATATTTGTAATGAAAATCTGAGTTCAAGTTTTTACCAAAGCAAAAGTGCAACAAGTGGAGAACTGTGAGGTATGATTTTCATAGTCATGGATTTGGTGGCCAGGAAATTATTTTCATACCTTTCTGAAATTATATATGTAATTATGTTGAACAATGACTGTTATAAATGGTAATAATAAACAACAAAATCTGAAAACACACTTTTGCTAAAATATTAAGGAAAACAAGTTCTCGTGGTAATAATTTTGTCCTCACTTCACTTCAATTCACACATGTGGATAGAGCTAAGTATAACTGTTCAAATCTGGCATTGCATGCATCCTGAATGTGAGCACATCTGCTCAGATCTGGTGTCCTCAACCTTCACCCTTTAATTTTTCAAGTCAAGTCAACCTGTTTGTGCGTGTGTGTCAGTGACAGAGAGCGAGAAAAAGAAAAAGGCAAGAGGAGCTGAGTGAATCAAAGAACTCCACGTTCTGAGAGAAGTTTTAACTATAAAAAAATGACATGTTAATCACAGTTAGTAATGTGGCAGCAGATGCAAATTAACCAATATATGGGTGCTAATTAGTGTAAAATACTTTTACCACATGCGTCCTCAATGTGGTTTTTGTGATTGGATGTGAGGACACATTGGGAGTGTTCAGACCTGTGCATTATGTGGATGTGATCGAATCACTCAGGACAAATATTAATGTTAATACCAGGTCAGAAAGGTGTCAAATGCAGCATCCTAGTACGATGTACTAGTATATAGTACTGGGCAAAAGTTTTAGGCCCCAATTAGATTTGCTGTTTCCACAATGTTATAATGACCATATAGTATAATTATTTCTGAATCACTTCATTAGAACAAATCGAGAAAAACAGGAACCATGTATGCAGATTTAAAATTGGACTCACGTTTCTTGCCCCCCCATTCCTGCCATTCCTTGGTTATTCTGGGCCTCCTGGAGATACCGCTGCTCCCGCTGCTTATTCCGCATTCCCACACATAAGGAGAGCAGCAGCATGATCACCCCAGAACCCACCAGGACAAAGGCCACAGAGGATGCTTTGTTTTTCCTGCTCCCAGTGGTACCATCTCCTCCTGAAGCACTGCTGCTGTTGCTGGCTGAATCTGCAGGTACCACACTCCACACAATCATCACTATGCCAAGGGCAATAAGCCCCACCCCCAGAGCACACAGTGCATACTGAGAACCAGAGTTTCCAGTGTTGCGGTTATTGTTATTGCTGCTAGTTCCTCCTCTATTGGGAGGGCTCTGTGCTGCATCCACAGTGGAGCGCATCTTGTCAGTCTTCAGTCAAACCAGCACCACTGAGGCTTAAAAGCTGTAGAGAGAAAGGTACGTGGTGTCAGACCAGACACAAAAGCAGTGCTAGAACAATAAACTGGCAAGTAATCCATAACTGAATGCATGGCCATTTCTGGTGTTAATCCCTTATTCAGTTTAACTGAATAGTTGAGGTTTGTAGAAAAATTTAGATTTTTTTTTTAAAAAAAAAGTAAAAAAGTAAAAATGTCTTTTTGAGGTCTGGGAAACACAGGGTGACATTTTTCAAACTTTTCTGGTATTTTATGGACCAAAAAACTGAACAATTAAATTAGGAAAATAATCAATACATTAATCTATGATTTAAGTAATTGTTAGTTGCAGTCCTTCATCAGAATGATAATGTCTTTTTTTTTATCTCTAATGTGCAGAGATCTGTCTGTCATGACAGTTTGAAATACATTTTTTAGGGAGGCTTCTAGAAGTCAGAAAATTCAGACAGCTGTTGACACACAAAACAAGTCTTTCAAGTAATGCTGCAGAATTATTGGCCAGTTCATTTTGTTTTCAACTGTTACTTGTTTCATGTAAATTTAAAAGTAAATTATTAGTGGAAAGACCAGACCTGACAGCAATCACTGATAATGATAGTTGTCAAGTGTTCATATTGCAGCTCTCTCTGTTTCAGAGGTCTGCAGGCAAATCTAGGAAAGGCTTTTCCAGTATCCTGTATAACTTGATCCAGTCAGTAGACAGAACTTCACAAGACCTCTCTACTCATGAGGTTAGGCTGTTTAATTAAAAGTATGCCCCGCAATAAATGTGTTCATGAGATGATAAAGGGAGGAAGAAGGGGAATGTTCATGGCAGTAAAATGACAGGAAGTAGGTCAAAAATGAAGATTGCTGTCAGCAACTTTTTCAACTATTCCAAATAGTTCTCTAAAACAATCCTCTAAAATGCAATCAGTATCACTAAATAAGCAAATTTTCTATACCACCAATCCCAAGGACACTCCTGTATAATTATTTTAACTGTTACTAGATCAGAGAGCAGGGATAGACTGCTGAGTAATTCAAACAAACCTTTAAAAATTAACTATCCATATACAACCTCTGTGACGATGCAAGAACACCTGTCTGATGTAATCATACTGGAGATTTAACCTTACTTAGTTACACGTCCAGCAAAGTTTGTTGGTATAGCCACTGTGTAAAGACACGCCCAGACCTGCTGAGAACCACAGAGGGGATCTGGAGTGAGTAAAGCCAGCTCCATTTTAGGAGCAACCCCCCTTAGAGAAGAATGTATGGTATGATACTGAGCAGCTGGACACAGGCAAACTCCCCATATCATACAAAGCAGAGCGCATACACAATTCAGCTGATCCATCCATGGGTGGGAAGGCATTTCTTATATAAAAGCATAAAACCCCTTTATCCACAGATTCCTGTGCAACATATCAGATCATCACTGATCAGACATGACACTGAAAACCGTTCTGAGTTCCAATATTATTAGAATCAGAACCCTTCATGTGAAATATGGGAAACATGTAGGCAGTATTAAAAATAGCTCAGTTTTCAGATTAAAACAAAAAAAACTAACAAACAAAACAAAACAAAAAACAGCTTCTACAGGTTAAAGTGTCAAGTATTTAGTGTGACCTCACCTTACTCTTCAATAATAGCCCAACTCTCATAAACCTGGAGTGGAACCCTTGTCAATGTTATTGGTAAGACCCGTGTTTGCCCTATGATTTCGTGCCGGCAAACATCTGCTGTGAAAAAAGGTCAATTACACCAGGTTTACTCGAGACATGCTTGAGCATCACATCATGCACATGTTGTATGAGTTAAACTCACTGACAGCTTCCTCATATACACTGTCATCAATCAAATACAACTGCCAATGATCACACTGGAATTTGACAGACAAAAACAACAAAGCTGATGGTGACTATAAGACACAGTACAGTAGGTACACAGTAATCATACATAAAAAATACAATCGCATTAGGTACCACAAGCCGCAATGTGTACATATAGTGCACAGGTTTGTGGTAATGCAACTGAGAACCGCTGAATAGAATGCATAGATCCAGTACTGTACTGAACTGGTACCTTCACAGAATGATACACAGATAAATAAATTAAAAATATTCAGTGGGATGGCGTTCAGGATACAAAGAAGTTATTGTTTTACGCAGAATTTTTATTTATTTATTTATACTTGTCTCTGTATCCACTTTTCAGCAAATACATTTAAAACAAATAATAATAATATGAAACAGTAAACTGGTCATTTGGCTGAAACTAACTGTGAGGGAGATATGTTGTGATCTGCCACAACATTCAATCAGATAACTGAGTTTAACAGTTTATAACAGACAAAAGCTCACTGTGCAGTGGACACAGCTCGAATCACTATTCACTATCATTTTTGTGAACAAATCAGGTCATGAGTTACACCTCTCTCTGTGTGTGTGTGTGTGTGTGTGTGTGGTCAGGTTCGACCCTATATTTTCATTTCATACGATATTTAACTTAAGTGCAGTGTGTGTCTCATTAAAATGCAGGGCGGGCTGCTCACCACGACACTTACGTAATTCGGTTTAACAAAAACCAAACGAACAAAACTTTTCGGGACTTTTCAAACAATTACAAACTGAATGCTACACGGTGTAACTGTTTGGTGGCCTATTATTTCATGTATGCTGGGCAGAATTTCAACGATATTCCGCTGATTACCTTTGCATGCTCTAACCAACACAGCTAAGTCGTCTTCTTCCTCCACCTCCTCCTCCTGCTCTTCTTCTTCTTCTTCTTCTTCTTCTTCTTCCTCGCCGAGTCGGGAGGTGTGGAGCTCCGCTGAAGCCGCTGTTGAGTGTATGTGGCAGGAATCCGTCTGAAAAAGCGTTTGAAGATGAGAAACTTTTGCTTCCTCCCTGAGACGGACGAGCCCAAACACACACACGGGAAGGGGGGGGGGGGGGGGGGAGAGGGGGGGGGGGGAGAGGGAGAGAGGGAGAGAGGGAGGGGACTCAGCAGCGCCACGCTCCCACTTCCACTATTAACCCTTTCACTGTCTGGATGGTTCATAGATGACCACACAGTCAGTCAATGGGGGGGAGAAAAGTGTTAAAAAAATATGTCTGGTATTTTCCCTCAGCGTAGTTGTCATAGTTCAGGTGAAGGTAATATTGGAACATGCCAGATGTTTTTCACTTTATTGTTTTAGGAAAACGTCATTTGTAACCTGGGGTTGTTTAAAACACACATAAAGTCATTAAAAAAAACAATGTTATTGATATTTTTTTTAAAAAAAGGGAATGATAGTGGAAAAGAAGACTTTACAGTGGTTGTAAAATGTACCACTCCGTTTGCTTGTGCTGCCAGTAAAATGTCAAAAGATTGCAATTATGACAATTAATAACTAACTTACTCATAGATTCTCATATTCAAAGGTTTGAAGTGGCTAAAGTTTCATCTAAAGAGGCCCAGATTTACACGTCAATGTAGAGTATGGCACAAAACTGAACGAAACAAACAATGAAATTACGTTGTAAAATACTTTGCCCTTATTAGCAATCATCATCAAAAATAATATATTTATTATCGATAGCAATAATTCAAGTACTGATTTGGCTATAACTGAAAATACTGCATGCACAGTATGAGGTCAGAGGTACCGACAGGACACGCATACTTGTCTGCAATACCTACAGAACCACCAGTGGGGCACAGCCTATACAGTGGGATGCAGTGAGCAGTAATTCAATTCAATTCAATTCAAATTTTATTTATAAAGCACATTTAAAAACCACCAAGGCTGACTAAAGTGCTGTACAGAATGGGTAAAAGAAAAATAAGAAAACACAAAACATTTCATAAAACATAAAAGCACATACTACATGCAGACCAACAAACAGCAGGATGGGTGTCCAGTTCAACTTGAGTAAAACACCATGGAGTAAGTGCTCCACAGTTTGGGCACATTTGATTCCTTTAAAAGTTTTAGCTTTCTATTTCCAGTTAAATTATTAGATTTAAATGCTTAAATCGTGTATCATAGTTACAGTAAAAGATAAAAAGAAAGAAACATTTACTTGGTTAAATGAGGCAGTTTTTCCTTTGTACCTCAAAAGCTGTTTTTAATCTAACCACAGCTACAATCAGGAGTGCTGCAACAACGTAGGAAAAGCAGGCAATTTCCCAGGACCTGATGCTTAGAAGTCCTAAGGAGAACAGCCGACTATATCAGTCCTCAGCAACAACTTAAACCCATTAGATTGTATCATTAGCAATATACTACAATATACTAAATGTACTGAACCCCAAACGCAATCTAATATGCTGTAGGGCCCTTTAACCTAAGTCTCACACCCCGTCTATAAATAATGTTACAATAGACATTTTACACAAAACACACTGTGCAGGTATCTTTGTTAAGGTGAGGGTTGAATTCCATGTAGGTGTTTAAGTTTCAGTCTCTAGGTCCAGCTGTGATCACTGTGAGACATCATGACATTGTGCAGCACCAGTGAATGACTTTCATTTTGTTTAATTCTGCTACATTATCCGCTCTGAAAAGGATCTGCTGAAAATCAAGGTACCAATATCCTGCTGTGATCACACTAAACACATTTAGAACCGCTGTAACGTGGTGACTCATGATGTAGTCATTTGTGGTGAGGCATATTGTAGTTTGTAATTTTTTTTTTAACAGGAAATACAGGAAAGAGTGGAATATTTTTTTTTCTTCCCATTTTGGACTCAACTAGTGAAAGAACTGTCCTGAACCCATTTACATTTTTATATCTTATGTCTGTATTTACTTTCTTACAGTATATATGATGTATAAGCTGGCTTTAGAAAGGTATGAAAAATCTCATTCAATCACAGCGATGACAGTCTTTTACAATGTCCATGTCTGACTGTTTTAGCATGTGAATCATTGCTGTTATAAAATCGGGATGAACGTCACTGCCTCACGTAGTTTGCTCAGTACCTCCCCATAAAACACAGACATGTCATTAAGTTACAGATCAGCCATAAATATGAGAGTTATACTTCCTCTTTGTACAGTTACCACTTACTTACAGTCACTCCTTTGAAGCCCTTTGGACGCACCGTCCAGGTTTCACATGACACAGACTTTCAAAGTGCATTTAGTCAAGAAAATACGATGCATACAGTTATGTTAATGTGACTGCATGTATAGACCTATGAGTATGTTCTTTACGTGTTTAAATGTGAAGAAATCTACCCAGAACAGCAAACAATGGGCTCCACCTGGCTCTGCTTCCTCATCCTAGGGTCTTCCTCTGAATCTGCCTGCTACAATAAAGACTTAACTATTTTACAATAATGACAAAACCAGTTGAGACACTGGTTTTATGCTGTATTGTTCCTTGTAGGTGAGGCAGCCTCGTTGTCGGGCTCTGGGGAGGCTTTCTTCCTCCTGAGCTTTTGCCGGGTTCCTCTGTTTTACTACATGCACATACACATGCACACATGGGAAAGACAGAGTAGCACAGAGAATAAGCCCTGATTGTGTCTGGTAGTCTGGATTGAAGTATCACCAGCAGCCTGTGACCAAATTAAGCAACATTTTGGCAACTACAAAAGAACAATGTTGCTGCAAGATACAGATAAACTTGATGTACATGTCCTGATAACTCTAAATGTAGGTGTAGCAAATTTGCTTATGGCTCTAAATATGTGAGGCTTTATTTTCTTCAATACATATGTTGTGCCCCGTATCTTCTCCAACAAATAAAACCGTACATAGCTGAAATTAAACAACCAGTGTTATGATTTTGTTTCTGCAGTCCGACTTGCTACTTCAGCTTAATTCTTGCGTATTGTGGCTGAAACTGTTGTTTTATCTAACTGTGTGTGATTCCCAGAAGGTTTTATAGTGGCTTAGGTTAACCAGCCAGAGCGCAGCTGTCTCATTCTGTGCTGTGTCATTCTGATCTTGCTACAGAGATTGAGTCACAGTGAGGAAGTTGCACCATGTTATTTCTAAACAAAGACTTCAGTCAACATATCCAGCAGGGAAAAGAGAGAAGGGTCATAACCGATGAACGTCACCAAAAATACTGTCCAAGAACCAGCCAAGGGTGCAGTCAGTATTACAACAGAGAGTATATGGAGTGATGCCTTTTTCTTGAGGCCTTTTGTTTTTTACAGCACTCTGGCACACCTTGTTTATGGGTGACATATGAATAAATTTGGATGACATTGGATTTCAGCAAACCACAGACATTTCCTTATAAAAATGAGTTCAATAGAGAATATTATTATTATTCCTCCAGTGGTGAATCTTGATCTTATTCCCACACTTTATTATCATCCTTTATTCATTAATGTCCAAAATCACTTCAACATTTTAAAAAGCTACTCTTACTCATAAATATAATTTTTTTCAGGTGTGTTGCCTTTGCAACAGTGAGACCTATGGTTCATGACCTGGTTGGAGCAAGGGCCTTTTCTCTGGGTTCTCCAGCTTCCTCCCACAGTCCAAAAACATGCAGATTTGGGGATTAGGCCAAGTGGACACTCTAAATTGCCCGTAGGTGTGAATGCGAGAGTGGAGGGTTGTTTGTCTCTATTTTTGGCCCTGCGAGGGACTGGCTACCTGTCCAGGGTGTTTCCCGCCTTTTACCCTATATGTCAGCTGGGATTATGTCATCCCCCCCGTGACCCTCATGTGGAGGATAAAGTGGTAGAAGATGAATGAGTGAAACAATTGTTTCTTACAAAAGAGTGGGCTGTTGAATGGTTATTTGATGCAGTGTGTTTTAAAAGTCTTTTTTATGCTCAGGCTTGGATTTCTTTAACAGCTTGAGGTGCGACTGATTAATAATCCTCACAGCCACCATGATGACTTATCATGACTTTTCATTTTTATTCTGATGAATCACATCACCTCCCTTTGTAGTTATCTCATTATATCAGAATAATTCTTACTTAAGCTGAATGTGATGCATAATTATTTACTTCATTAACACTCTCATTTTCACATAATTGCATCCTTACATCCTTCAGTTGGCAGGTGTGTATGGACACACAGCCTTGCAGCAATTTGTGTATTTCAGACAGTGAATAATATTCCGTGTTACCACACAGTATAAAACATCGGAGGGAGGGAATTTGTTTAGACACGACAGTTTAAATGTGAAAAATGTCTTACAAATGTAGCTTTTCTCAAGAATTTAAAATTCAGTTCAAGTCTTTTGTTTATCCATTGCACTCAACTACAATGAAACGGCGTCACAAACAGCAGAATACAATGAACACTTTACACAGGCAATAAACTTCCTTTGATTTAACTCTCATTACCCTGTATTATACACACAGTTTTTAAATCTAATTTCCTTACTGTAGGAAAAACACTTTGTCTGTCTTTATCACTCAGTCAACAATAACAATTTCATAGAAAAATAATCATTTAGTTTGAGTCACTCATGACTCTGGGTTTGGGGGAGAGTCTAAATGTCACCTACTCACAGTGATTCTTATATGGGTTTTCTTAAATCAGTAAATCTTTAAACAAAGAATCTTGTTTCCTTTTAAAAAGTGCAATATGTCTCTCTAACAGCTCATCTTTAGAAGGAAAAATAATCATCATAAGTTCATACATGGGAAAAAAAACTGTCCATGGTGAAGCTGCAATGAAGCTGATGTCGGTGTTGCACTTGGATGATCTCCTTCACACGTTGGTGACCTCGATGTTGGTGAAACCACGGATCGGACTTCCCTCAGTTCTGGGTGGAGTCTGGTCTCGAAGTTCCCGAGGCAGAGAACCATAGCTGCTATGGCAACTCAGGTCCCGCCCACTGCGGGTTTTAGGGCTGAATCCTGCTGGAGGCTAGAGAAGTAATTTCTTTTACTCATTCTTATTAGAAAAACAGTAATGGAATCTTCTGGAGCTAAAATGCAGTATTATCAGTACTTTCCAGGGTTAAAATGTCATGCCTGATTTTGATGCTGACATAAAAACTGCTCTTAACCGCTTCTACTCTTGTTATTGTTTCATCTCACCTTGGCAGCCCTTCGTCTCAGTGAGCCTTCATCATCAGTGAGTCGGCCTGCAGAGCTGGGCTGTCTGCATAAAGAGTTCTGACGAAGCAGGATCGGTGGTGTTCCCAGGCCTAAACGCTCATAGTCCTGTTTGGCATCTGCCCTGCAGGAGGCATGAGAATCAGAAACTAGTGATCCTGATGGAAAGTAGTCTGAGGAAGATGACGAGGAGCATGGAGGAAGAATCATAGTGTTTTGGTGTCTACATTAAAACAGACCTTTCCCCTCACCTTGCAGAACTGATCAGGTTTTTCATCTCCTCGACAAGGTGTCGGCGGACCATGTGCTTGCTACTGGGAATCCTCAAAGCTGTTGCCATGGTGTCATTGTTGAATGTGGGGTCGAGCACCATAACAGCTCCATGGACTCCACTGTTTGGGAGATTTTCAGCAAACTCCTGAACAGGTGGGTTAAGAAATGACATTGAGTGACATTGTTCATCCAGACCTAAAGTTGTCTAAAGTAAAAATTGCAGCCTTGTCTGGCTTCGGGAAAAGGCAAGAATCAACAGTCTCATGATGCCAAATTAGCTGTGACACATGACTGATTAGTAGATATCAGTGTAAATGTACACGCCCTTAGGATATTAAAAGGCTGTCAGTCCACCCAGGCTTATCTCTGCTCACCCTGAATGGTTGCTCGTCATGCTGACGAGTGGTATTCATACTGCAGCATCACCTCCAGGCTGTACTCTGAAAGGCTCTCTAATCAACTGGTGGCAGCTTACGTGTACATTAACAAAGGCTGTCAATCACACTGTGGAGATAGTGAGTGCTGAGTAAACACGAGAGATTTCACTACACTCAGCACAACATGACTGCAATCTTATAATACATTTGCAGCTCTTCTATAAGTGTACGGTAAACTGCAAGCCCTACTATTCTTCATCATTCTTATCAAGGTGTAATGGTAAGTCCATGTGTTCACTGTGTTTAAGTGCATTCTCATCAAGTTCTGCACTCACCTTCAAGTCGATATCTTTGATCCATTTGATGACCCGATGAGAGGTCCATACCAGTGGATCTATGTTCTGGTGCTCACACTGTATGCGGCGAGCCTGCAGGGCCTGCAAACCATGCAAACCATTTTCACAGACAGGTTCTATTTTTACCAGCTGCCTGTGCACACCCAGGTCTGACCACTGCTGTCACTTTAATTCCACACTGAGCTGTGGATTCCCACTCACCTCCTTATCAAAACTGAGTAAATGCAGCAATTCGATGCCCAGCAGCAAGCTGACCTGATGGAACTTCTTGGTGATGTTGAGGTGACGTTCAAGATCGCGCTGAGTGAGGGAGTTCAGCATTCGCCCGTCTATCAAGTGAGTGTGAAAGGCCTGGGAGTACTGAGGCAAGCCCACGTCACTTAGCCAGGCCTTGGCCACCCAGTGATGGTCCATATCTGCAGCCTTGGACAGCCTGCAGAAAAACAATAAAGCAGTGTCCCAATTTTCTCCCCGAACCATCTAAATAGGTTTGGTCAAACCTGCAATATGAATGGACTGACTTTTACTCTGAAACCACAATAAGCTTTGAGTGAATTATGAACCACTGTGTGGAATTGTTATAGCTGCAGAGCCACTGGTATGACGTGACATTTGCCCACAAGATGGCATTACAATAAAGTGAAGGAGAGAGAAGTGGAATTACATTTGAGACATTATAAAATGTGCAGGGACAAGGAAGTAAAATTACTTGTCGAGTGATTCTTTTGGAAAGTTGACAAAAACATCAAAAGCAACTTAATTAATTTTGCTACAGATTTAGTTTTATAGTAAAATGGAAATAATCTTTCATCAAAACAAAAGGTCATATTGTATTTGAAATGAGAAAAAGAGGAACATGTGCATGATAGTGGATTATCCAGAGCAACGGGGAACTTATTCTGCAAAGGCACAAAAGATGAATGTAATTCTTCACAGATTTTAATTTGTGAAAGTAGCTACCGGGTTTTATTTGTGTCTGTAATTTGGATAGCATATGCTGTACATCCACACATTCATGTTTTATGCCAATTTTATTCTTCTTATTGTATTTAATGCCATAATCTGCTGTAGTGATCCCTAAAGGTAGAAGCCGAAAGAAGAAGCACATTATGACTTCTGAGATTTACAAGACAATTGCATTGTTTCTTGTACATGCTTTTACTATAATTTACCAGCAGGTGGCCTCCTTGCACTCTCACAATAGATACAGCTTACATAAGGATCCCCTGTGTCCCATCCTCACCCTCCACCATTCTCAGCATTTCTGTAATCCTCAATGGCCAGACGAAGTTTCCGGCGATGCATTAAGCTGCTGACACCTAAACCCCGCTCCAGATCTTCATCCGTTAGTCCCAGTAAGACCTGCAAAATGTCAAAACAGCCCAGTCAGAGCTTAAAGGAGCTAAAACCGCACAGACGAAATATCCTGTGAATACGTTGTTCAAGGCAATGTATTTATCATGTCAGTGTTTTTATTCTACCTTGCCACTTTTGACATTTTCTGAGCAGGTGCGGATGTACATGGGCATCGCCATGACAACCTCAAGCCAAGCCTGAACAGTGCCCGCCCTCCACTGAGACATAGGCGTATTCCTGGCCAGCTCCACCTGCTGGAGGCGGTCCAGCTGGTCCTCTGAGCCGTCTGACAGGCTGTGGCGCGTGGGGCTGGATATGGTGTCTGAGTCTGGGTGGGTGGGTGAAGGAAAGGGGGAGGAGAAATGTGGGTGATGTAGTGGAGGTTGTGAGTGAAGGCAGAAGTGGCAGTGGGTACAGTGGGCAATGAAAAAAGCAGAGTCAAATGCAACAAATTAAAATCAGTATAACATGGAGTCAGACCAGTGGGAGGAAAGGAAGCGAATTCCCTCAAAACAAACAGGCTTCCAACAACGTCGTAAGCTTTTGGCTGCATGACAGCAAGTGTTTGCCAGTGATTTTATAAACAATGTTGCAGCTTTTATGAGAGAGCTTTTCACTCAAGAATGTAATTTAATAGGCAGCTGTTTGAGCTGCTGAACTAACACGAGTCATCTGTCTAACTGAGGCTGCATGAAAAACGAATTCCTGTTAATATAAACAGTCTCTTTTATGTTGATGCATTATAACCAAATAAAACATGCCTTTTTTTTTTTTTTTTTACAATTTGCCAATATTAAAATCTTCCTCAAGTAATTAATTTACATCTTACACTATTCCCTGTATTGCACTATTGCTTACTGTATCTTTTATTTAAGTTAAATTTTATTTTCAATAAGGCTTTCCTATACAAATAAAGGTAAATAGATAAATAATTGCTGTTTTATGTGTTGTTGAATCAGGCCAAGAAATAACTGGCAAACATAGTCTAATTTATTTCAGTGACATTTCTGCATCTTTGCCAGTAGGTGGCAATTTAGCACCAGTTTGGGCCACAGCAGTGGGTGACACATTGTGTAATGGTTTTAATATAGGATATATTATCATTTCTCCGACTGTTCATGACATGCAGTGCATTTATGGGATGATGTGCTCTTCCCATATATTGAGATGTACGGTGTTTGTTGCTTGCCTTTAATTTCACTGAGAGACAGAGAAAACCAAAGAACACTGTTTACTACTGAGCCAACTACTGGAGGCTCAGGATAAATGTCCAGCTCCAACCAGCAACTGGATAGAAAAGTGAGCTTCGAATTAAGCAGCAACTGTGTCGCCATGTTCCGTGGACATTTATTGTACCCCCATGTTTTAACTCAGAAGAAATTAACAATGTCATCACGGTGAGTGTTTATACACTTTTCCCCTCAGCCATACTGTAATTCACCTCAAACAGGATGCTTTTATGTGCCCCCCTAAATGAATGAATAAACTGCACGTACACATTTCACTGCCCTTAAAGTCAATTCATATGCATCTAAATTTGGGCTTATGCCAGCGATGCACTTTTAGATGAATACTGTTAGAACACGCATGAGACTTTAACACAGGAAGGTCACATTAGTCCCTGAAAAGTGACTGTCTGACATTGAGCTGAAGTGTTCGAGACTGCACTTTCTGTGACCTGATAGTTGCGTCCTCCAGTGGGGCTGACCACCTTATGCCCTTTTAACACTCTCTGAAATAGGAGTGGGCCGCATCAGCCAATGCCTGCCTGCCTACATACACACATACAGTACATATTGTACGCCTGCTGCCAAAAGCTGGTGGAAGCTGCCATTATTGCTACAGTACAGCAGCATTTCTGCAATAGGAGGTAGTGGGTGTTGTGTACCGAGATTCACATACATACATGTACAGGCATATCAAACATTTTACAGACCGTACAATAAAATGGCTTACATTTAAATGATTCATGCATTTATTTTTCTACTGCTTTATCCTCCAAATGAGGGCTGTGGACCTGCTGGTGCTAATCCCAGCTATGACAGGGGGAAAGGCGGGGTAAACCCTGGACAAGTTGCAAACTTCATGCAGAATGTTCTGTTCTGAATTTAGGTCTTTTTGCTGTAAACCAAAGCACTAACCACGTCTCCACCGTGTGGCAATTTCAATAAATTCACTCACTCACTATTTTTCTTCTACCATTTTATCTTCCACATGAGGCTCACAGGGGGTGCAGGTGCCTAATCCCAGCTGACATAGGTACACCCTGGACGGGTCACCAGTCCATCACAGAGCCACAGATAGAGACAAACAACCACCCACTCTCATATTCACACCTATGATCTGTTTAGAGTGTCCAATTAACCACTGCATGTTGGGAGGAAACCGGAAAACCCGGAGAACACCCACACACACATGGGGAGAACATGCAAACTCCATGCAGAAAGGCACTTGGTCAGACCGGGTTATGAACCCGGGTCTTCTTGCTGCAAAGGTAAGAGTTCAATAACTCAGATTAACCTAATTCACAATTTAATACATCTAATGTGTATTTGGGTAATATATTATCTTAATGTATCTTAACTAGAGAGTCTAAAGCCTGAAAGTACAGTTTTGTTTTGCTTTTTTAGACAGTTAGGGAAGAATATTGATACTCTAAATGTAAAGTGCGCTGGATTAATGACATTGACTGGATCCAGCAATTTAGCATACACACAAGACTATCTGAAGAAAAGGTTGGATTAATGATAGTAATGTGCCATAGAAAGTTCCAGGAGAGGTTATTGGTGGAGTCATATCTAAGAAAAAAAAAAAAAAAAGAATTTGCCAACAAAAAAACAGATTATGTACATATAACATATTCATACAGTAGTCATTTACATGGTTTTTGGATAGCTTGCATCAGAATTAGCTCGAACTTGAAGAAGTGCTTAGTTTTAGATGTTTGATGATGATTGATGTTGAGAGTTAGAAGGCATCTGCAAACACAGTGTGCAACCCAGCACAGTTCATCTTCTCTGCTACTGGAACGGGTTTACCTTGGTGTGACTGATCATTTCTTGGGTCACTTGCCTGTGTTGAGAGTCCGGTGGAGGTCAGACAAAAGGTTAAGTGTTAGAGGCCAGGGTCAAATCGAAGTGGAACATTATTGACACCAAGTGCTGACACATGAGTTGTGTTCCAGCATTCTGACATGGCTTCCTTTCCATCCACCATTACTGGTTGGTTTCATTGATCTCAATAGAACGGGATGTTTGAATTGGCAGTTGGAATTGGAGGAAAGGAGGCCATGTGGAAGCCTTTGGGTCCTCTGACAGAGGGACTTGCACAGCTGGGGAAAGCTAACACATACAGTATGTTAAAAATGGCAGCTCCCTTGGCATCGGGAGACAAATCAGTATTACATCCATACAAAAACACGGGGACACATAGACACTCAAACAATAACACAGCGAAAGAGAGGACAGCCACATGGAAATTCAACATGACTTATTTTATTTTAAAATAATTTTATCCTTTTCATTTAATTCTTTTGAGGGTGATTTTGTTGCCATGCCTTTAAAGGTTTGCTACTAGCCACTGCTAAACATCTCAGGACCTCACAATAGAAGTTCTTGAATGAGGCCTACATCTTTGACTTTAAATAAAACTCTGTAATAATAATAATAATAATAATTTCATTTCTATAATGTTATCTCATTTACAAAAAGGAAAGTATCTGTGGAACATAAAAAAATAATAAAACAAAGAGACTGTGGTTCAAGCCCTAAAATGATACAACAGTTTTCATTTGATATGTTTTTCCCCCCCATCTGCATGGGGAGCGTGACTACATGAAAAAATATCCTTGATTTTCATACATTTGACTGAATGTGTCAGGAGATAAACTGGTTGAGCTATTGTTCTTATACATACAATTAAATACATAATGACTAATCTCTAAATAATCTCAGTGGTTCACTTCTAAACCTGCAAACCCAGATTTGGGTTGAGCAAAGGGTTAAATAATAAGAAGAATCTCCACACTGCTCACATGAGTACTGTTTTGACAAGCATTGTGGTTAAACACAGCTCCAATGTAATCTGTGAGTCTACAGTGTTTCAGGTGAAACTGACAAATACCCACTGTTAGTTTAATATCAGGGAGAGTTCAGACTTCCTGGGGGTCAGTGCAGACTCCAGCTCAATCCATTGCATGGATTTAAAAAAAAATCCAATGTCTTTAGTCATTCCTTCGCTCAAAGAAATACTATTAACCTTTGGCACAAAGTTAATTGCTTTTTGCAGCAATGGCTTAAACTGGCACTTGTTATTGTCAGAGTAGTTCAATGAACATTTGCTCCTTCATCGGGCTTCAAAATTGACACCACTGTGATTTTTTGGCCTAGTTCCTGAGGTTTGGAGAAGCCTTCATCAATCTAATATTTATTTATAGTCCGTATATCTGATTTACTATGCTCCCCCAATTGTTTTAACTAATTACTTTTTTTTGTAGTAGCTTCTCCCAGGGTATCTCTACACTCCACAGCCTTTTTAAGTATAAAAAATTATAGCTGGAAGCTACTTTTAGATCTTACAGAGGAAAAAAATGGAATAAAACTCCATGAATGAGTGGAATAATTATTTTATCAATCATCATGTTTGGTTTCCTCTGTGGCACATGACGTTGTTGACCTTTGCTATTTCAAATGTAATTTTACATGAAGAGGCATGTAGGCGAAAATTAAAACACATTATGTTTGGAATGTTATGCTCTTGAAAACAGACCAGAGAACTATTTGAAAACCAGAGGGGCAAATCTTTCAACAGAATCACTTAATTTAAAACAGAGGAAACCATGGATGAACACGGTGAAATCATTAACTGACCTCTCTTTTGTTTTTTTAGACAGTTAGACAGTTGATCACCATCTCAACAGCATAACCAGAGAAAGACATTTGCCTTTAGCTGGGTTTCGTTTAACAAGCATCTATGGACTGGGATTATTTGCATGCATGTCACACATGTACCTTGGTCATGTACATTCTATCATTACAGATAGAAAAGACATTTCTCACATTTCCTGTTTGGCGTCACGTTGCTGTGAATCAAACTGTTCTGCATAGAAAGTTCATTCTTTGCTTAGCAACGTCTTTGAAGTCTCATTTGAGAAAACATGAAGGAGTGCCTCTGCACAGTTTTCTTGACAGCTGAGGGATGAGTTGCACAACTGCATCAGTGTTGGATTTGAGGAGTCTGCATGGTGCCTACAGGAAACTGTTCTCATCATGGCAGTGTGGAGGGAGAGGGATGGACCAAGCAGGACAATAAACAGGGAGGAGTTTAAGTTAAAAGGTAGTGAGAGGAGGGGAGAACATGTCAAAAAATAACAGAAGGCATTCAGGACAAGGAGACATTTACAAGCACAAAGTGCACATCAACTGTTGTTATTTACATGTACAGCAGTCCTTCAAGTTTTCAGTTGAAAACAGTTTAAGAATAATTAAAAGGTCTGATAACACAGTCATTTTGGAGGGCAGATACAACAGAACACATCCACGTGGTCGCTGTGTCACACTCTATTTACAGACGGGTGCAATTCGCTTGTTAAGGTTTACACTTCAGCTAAGTAAGACACGCCTCGGCCTTCTGACGTGGCTTCTGGCCATGGACAACACACACATGCACACTCTCTCTCACACACATACATGCATAGGTATGCATGTAAATGAGACCGCACAGGCACGCACACTAGTATATCTGTACACACTGACATCAAATGCACACCCATCATCTTGCGCTTCAACACAATTCTGTCTCCTAATAATTGTCAAAATGGCTCCCCAGGGATGTTGAGCATGTGTGCTTTACCAGTCTGCATCTTCTTCAATGTAATAATCAGGTGTTGATGTACCATCAAACAAACCAGGGTCAAGAGACTTGCGCTGTTTTCCCCGGGCAAAGACACGGGACAGGGAGCCCAGGCCCATCTTCTCTTTCTTCTTCTTACGCTTCGCTTCCTCCAAATCTTCTAGGGACTAGAGAGAAGATGAAGAGATGGACAAATGAACAGAAATGCAAGATCAGAGATGTCAGTGAAGGAGTGGCGAGTGGGCGATAAAGACCGGAAGAAGTAGACATCGCGACAAAAAGAAAAGCGATGCTTTACATGCTGCTAGGCATGCACGTTTTCCCACAACCACAATTGGTTCTCACATGAATCTAAGTCACAGCCGCAGAGTGAATACACAACTGACTGTGCAGGGCAAACACATATTCAGCCATAATGATGGTGGAGAGAAACAACAGCAGCCAGGCAGGAGGAAAAGCTGGCAGTTACCACAGAGGAGGTAATTATTTGGGAGGGTGCAATGGTGGGCAGCTCTTACATTGCAGAGGGAGTGAGTCCGATGGCGTGGTGAGTTGATGTCGCTGGGTGTGGATGACCGGTCTCCCTCCATTGCTGAGGCGTCAGAGATGATGGAGGGCTGACGCGAGTGGCATGGGCTCACCCGCACAGCAGCCACTAAACAGGGCAGGAAGGAAAAGAGAAAAAAAAAAGGCTTGTTTTCTTTGGGGTGTGTTTGGGCATCAAAAGGAGTGAATGGGGAAAATCTGTTTTGTCTTCTCAAATGAAATATAGATTTTAAAAAGCTCCAAACCAGCAGCCTGACATTGTTTGTAATCATCTGCAGTTGCTTAGCAACAGTGAAAACATGTTCACAGAGGTTGAGCAAATGTGTACCATTGAGGCTGATACAAACAGTCACTTGCAAAAAACTATTTTGCTGTTTTTGACTGCTGACTTGTTCTTGTTTTGATTTTCCTTTTTTTTTTTGTTTGTCTTTTGTTTGTTTGTTCTTCTCTAGATGTCACCAATTAGTCAACAACCCCTTCAAACCCATGACTCTTGGAGGACTGAGATGGACAACTACTCTTTTGGCTACATGAGTAATCTCTGTAGTAAATGTGAGGTGGTAACAGTCCAGTGTTCTCCAAAGTGAAGATAGGTAATTTTACTTTTCTGAAGTTTAGGATTAATCCTCCAGGATAATGATTATGAACAAATGAACTATTATTCAATGACAATATTGCTTTGACTTTATTATGTGTATATCTCATTTAATTTACATCTGTTGTAGCTCACACTGACCTTTGCATGTAGATATTTGCAGCTTAAATGCAGCACAACCCATTTAATAGTGAGTGAATATCACATCAATTTTGAAGACATTGTTTTATTAGATTGGAACAGCAAAAACAGCAAAAGTCATACAAAATGATGGGGCTGCATTTGTGGGGCCCAAGAGTCCAGAAAAGTGAAATTATTACCATGTCAGAGGGAAAAAAAGGAAAAAAAAGCTTCCTTAGAAACTGTAGAGCATGAAGACAAAAAATGTTTGTTTAACATTTAAACAGAACGAAAAAAGGGTTAACAGCCAACACTACTAATCCTACTCTACCATCATTTGTAAATACAGAGGCAACAGTTTTGTGCAGAGAAGGTGAATGGAAGCTGCAGAGCCAAAAACTACTGTTGCTGCTACAAAAAGCACATGAAACGTCACGACCAGAGCATCACGAGAGGCCAATAATGTGGTCAGACTGAGCAGATGGTACAAACTGACATGAGAATGCAGAGAGTAAATGAAAGTGAAACCACAGTGTGTGGATCAGTTTATGTTAAGGATGAGGGTGTGAGAGTAAAATGGGCTATGTGGGCCTACCTTGTCGGTCAGTGGGATGACCTGGGTGGACATAAAGCGTCTGCTGACTCTGTCTGATGGCAGCAGTCAGGGGAAGGTCTGCCTGCATCACCCACTCCTGGCTGTTGCCGTTGACAACTGCCTCCGTGGGCATGGCCAAAGAATGGCGCTTGGGCACATCCTTGGTCAGGGTGGCTAGTGACTGTTTGGCCTTAGGAGGGTAGACACACAGATACAATCAGGTAGACAGCAAATCTACATTAAACAAACAATCCCAGAGAAATCTATTAGTATTTTCTTTGGCTTGACTTGGTGTTTCTGTCAATTGTTATTATTATTTTTATTTACACAAATGTTGTAAGTGCCAGTTTGTGCTAACATCCACGTTATGTATCCAGAATCCACATGAAAGTCTCTGAGTACATGTATGTACAGTATATCAGTTCTCCTCTGGGCCCCTTGTGAAAAATGCAGCTGTCTTTTTTTGTGTGAAATCTTCCTACAGAACCTGAGAGCATGGAAGGGTAGAATATCTGGTGTATACGTTTTTTTTCTTCCTTGGGTATAAAAATGGAAGAGCTGGAAATACTTAAGCTTTTAAACATGTTAAATTACCACATTTGCTTGTCACAGAGGACAATGCACCACGTTTTTAACAGTAACAGCCATAAGCTCCTGGAACCCTGGGAGATGCATTGTTGTATGCGTGTCTATTCAAGCTTTTGTTTTTATTACAAGTTTGGGTGTTTTCTGATTGGAATTGGCAAGTTGCTGGTTCATAGAGGCTTGAAAACCTGTTAATCTGTGAATCATATCATCATGCAAAGAGGCACGAGGCTGCAAATCAACACCCAGCACTGTCAGCTTCATTGCAATCATCTCTACCTAACTGTGGTCAAATGATTATCAACCACAGTCTTTGCTTTGCAGAACAGAATCACAATCACATACCTAATAATTAGTCGCCAGAATACTGACATATAGTTTCCTCATGCAATGTTTATTTAATTTGCCCTAAAAAAAACCACATTCACACATTCAGATAAATCACAGCAGGAAACTGAGGTGAGGGGGTCACCAATGTTAGGATCACTGGGTCAGGGGCTCTGTCAGGGACAGATGAGGGTCAGTCAAACACGTGCAGCTGAGGAGGGGCTTTCAAGGATGGATATTAGATCACAAATAGGAGCGATAATTCCAAGGAGTGGGAGGGTCAAGAACTCAAAATTTCAAGCTGGGGACCCATCTTACCGCCATGACCCTAGATGAGTAGTCTCTCTCTGCAAGCCGCTCAAACACCCGGAACTCCATTCTCTGATTGACACAGTTACTCATCTGGGGGGTTGGAAACATGAGGGATGGCTATACTTTATGTTCAAAAGCTTGAAGGGGTTGATTATATGCAGTATACCCAAAATATTATTACATAATATTACATAGTGATAGATGCATGGTACACCCCTGAAACAGATAACACAGAATTTGTGTTTTCTTTGTAACTTGTATTGTTTATAATAAGTATTTTTTTTTCTGTGATGAATAAAAGTTTCTTGGCCCTGATATGAGCTAAACAATAAGGAATATCTAACTCTACAATCCTAAAGAAATATATGTTGTTTATACTGTGGAGGGGCAATTAAGTTAAGCTTCATCTGTCTTTCTGTCTCACCATGGCCAGTTCAGCCTCCAGCTCCTTGATGCGATTCTCCTTGAGGTCAAGCTGAGAGCGCAGCATCCCTGTATGCTCTGTGGCCTCCTTCGTCTGCCGCCGCAAGTCCCACTTCTCTCTCTCCAACAGGTCCTTCTCCTTGGCCAGTGCCTTCACCGCGTCCTCGCTCTCCTGGTGGACACAGAGACCCTGATGAACTGCCTCACACAACAACTAAGAATGTGTTTGGACAGCACTGATCTCTGTCTGCACATAATCTTGAAATGTTAAAGAAAATGAAAAAAATCCTCTCCCTTAGTCAGATCTGTAAAGTGTTATCCTGCTAACAGGAAAAACGAAAACATAACCTTCTTGGCTGGCAGAATAACAGAATAAGTCCAACTTTTATATAATGGCTCTGCACCAAATTTAAAATACAGTAAGCTATATTTGAGTCTAGAGGAAGACAAAAAAAAAGGTAAAACTGAACACCTAAGATGAAACAAAGGCTTCAATAGGGCTTTTGTTTGATAAATAGGTGCACAGTGAAAGGATGATTTATTGTATGGTACTACACCTGGCCCTTTTCATTCATAATATTGGCAAGGGACTTGCTTTACGGAAGCTGCCATCTTGTGCCGCCATGTTTCAACAGCCGCCAAAACAGACAAACTAGACAGAGTGTGTGTTTTTAAGCAAAAAAGAAACCTCATCTTTTCTGGTATGCAACAGCCACTGCAGTTCCCTGACACACTAGGAAAAGGGAAGGGTGAGTGGAGGAGACTGCTTCCTCTTCTTTCACTTCCTCTGCTCAGTTAACACTGGTTGAAATGACCCTCCTCCCCATGTTTGATTATGGTGATTTATTGACACATTGGCATGAAAGGGCTCACTCCAAAAACATGATGTGCTCCACCACTCTGTCATCTGATTTGTAACAAATGATCCCTTCACCACTGCACTCTATACTCTTCTCATAACTGGCCATTGTTAAAATTCACTGGTTCAGGTTAATATACAAAACTCTCCTTGGTCTGTCTCCCCCTACCCTGCATAAACTGTTGCACACCTTTTATATAACTCACTCCGCAAACTTCATTCAATTGACAAAAAAACTCTAAGGCTGGGTGCTCTCATCTCACAGGTGGTTTTTAAAGCCGTTATCATGGGCCTTTTTTCAATAAAAATGCTGCTGTGACTCAGAATGCTAGTCCATCTTGTCTTCTTTGGCTGCTCGACACTTTATGTGTGGTTTATTAACAAAACTCACACACTGAGGTGATTAGTATTTGACTCTTTGAAAAAAAAAAAAAAAAACTCTATATGTCTATACAACTATAAAACTAAATTTTGTATTGTTTCATAGCCCCTTTTCTTCTCTCCCTCAAGAAGCTCTGCCTTTTGCCAGGCTGCAGTTATAAATAAGAATGTGTTCTTAATCTGTACTGCCTGGTTAAAGGTTAAATAAAGGATAAATAAAATAAAATAAAATAATATAAAGACACCAGTTTTTTTCGGTCTGCAGTCTCACTCAAATTACACAATGGACCTTAAAACAAACTGTCACTAGGGAAATTATAGTACAGTATGCATGAGAATGTCATGTAGCATGGTTATGAATGCAGAGATCGTCTACTTTAACCCTGAGTAAATTCGTACATGCTCTTTCCCACAGCATACATTCACACATCTACTGTAGCAAGACTAATTACAAAAAAAGCTGCAACACAGTGACATAAAAGACTTTTTTGCATGGATGTTTTTGTGCATGAGACAGTATATTGTATATCCAGAACATGGCTGCCGTACTTTTCTGTGCTGCTCGTAGTTGCGTATGAAGTCACGGAGCTGCTCCTCCCGGCTCTCCAGTGTGGCATAAAGTTGCTGCATCTGGTTCACCAGGTCTGCTTTCTCTGCCTTCAGGCGCTTACGGTCTGACTTCATGGCTGCAAGGAAGAATAAGTGAAAGAGAGAAGAGAAGAGGGGGTTGCAAGTTTGCATCCGTCCAGACCATCTGTGGTGGTGTGTGAATGCCAGCAACAGTATGTCGTGTTGCGGGTGACAAAACAGGCACTTGTATTAACATGAAAGGACAAAAACGGACTATGTCTTTGCTTTTTCCTCAAAGAATACAGACCTTATTTTGGTGTACTAAAAAGCTTTATAGTGATTGCTGTGTAGGATTTCTTATATTTGATGATATACAATATATTATAGGTTGTTTTATTTGTGAACAAGACCCCAGTGAAACTGAATAGCTCCATAGGCCAACACTGTTAAAAGTACAATCCGAATCAAACACATCTTGGCAATACTGTATGTGTTCTTTCTGCAGTAGACACTGCTGCTTTCGTTTTCATGCATAATAAGTAAGTTACTAAGCTTCTTCACAAATGAAGCGTTTTAAGTAAGAACATTAAATACACCTGCTGTTGCTGGTTTAATGTGGCGTGACCGCACGTTGATAAAGACTTGAATCACACATGAACCCTCCTGTCAATCTCCGCTCTGCTGCCGGCTTCGTTAGACACCGCCTCTCTCTTTTCTTCTATCTCTCTGGCACACGTTCTCTCTAATCCTGTGGCACTTCACCCACGCAACATGATAAAGAATATGGTTCAGTGTAGTTACTGAGAGAAGCTCTAATTTTTTCAAAAACAACATCTCCTCATTTTCTTTCCTTTGCATGTGCCTCTTCTCCCACATTCTCTTGATCTTTTTTCTCTCTTCTTATAAGGCTATTGTCAAAACATCTGCTTAAAGATGAGTTTTGCTCCAGCCACAACTCCACACTTTTATATACTATACTATACGTTTTGTGAATTCATACTGTGTCCATCTTTATCTTCTTTACAGTACCGCAGCTCTAACTACTAAGTTTAATAACATATCACACTTTGCTGCTTGTTATTCTTGATGCTTGTTATCATGTGTTCACCTTTAATTTCCTGTCTTGCCTTTTTACTCCTCTGAGCCTGTTGCCTGTCATTAATTAACTTACATCACAGCCTAGTTAATTGTGTGACATTCTCAAGTTCCGTCTAGGGATTGTGCTCATGTGAGTGGAATGGAAGTGCAGTTTAACAAGCACAGACGCATCCTCTCCTTTCTTTTCTTTTATTATCCTCCTGTCACTTTTTCATATCTTCTCCCTTCACCCGTTCTTTAGAGGTGGAATCTCCAAAAGAATACACAGGCCAAACGATTCAGCGACTGAAAACAAGAAACATTTCTTATTGGCCAAAAGTAACAGGAAACCTCCCAGCACCTGCCTCAGGAAGTGAAATCAAAGCTGTCTTTAAGATGAGCCAAAAACATTGCTGCTGCTTCACATCCTGCACCTGTTACCGTTGGCAACATCGATTTTCCTGGTGAAAGCACTCACTGTGACTTCGTAAAAGGGCCCATTCACATTTGCTAATCAAATTTGCACTGTTACTTAACAGTGGGAATTTATGTATAAATGTATTTAATAAACAAAGACTGTCTACAGAACTACAGAATATACATTGTGAAAGCACTGGCGTGTCACCCTCTGATGACATATTAATGACTTACCTACTCTTAATTATAACAAGATTAAATGCACCAGGGAACTAAACAGAGCTCATTTGTGAAGAGCTGGAGGAGAATGAAAAGGAATTTTTAGTCTTTAATTAAATCGTTGATATGCACTGAGGAATCACGTCGGCGCAAAACCACTTACCTTTTACCTTCTTTCTTCATGTGCATTCAACAAATGTGTTTTGTGTAATTGGAATACTTCTGGACTTTTTCCCGTACATGTAGATTCCCTGCATGTGTCAAATGTGAAAACAGAGGCTGCCTTTGTGCAAACATCTGCATGTCAGCATGCAAATTCAGACACTAAAATCCATCCCTGCCTGTGTAAGCAGAAGAGCGGATCCAGACCCAAACAAAAAACTGCTAAACAAACACTCACCATCAAAAGGCCAAACCACTATTCCCACATCGGTGTGTTACTTTCTGTATCACCTGCTCCTCACACACTCCTTCCATTGTGCATATGTGTTTTTCACCTCACCACATTACACCTGCCTCTGGAAAATCACGTGTTTAAGTATATTACTGTCAACACTGGGGAGAGCATTAAAGCCTTTGTCTGCTGGACTTGTTCAGGTCAAATATTATGTGCAATGAGTGCACATATGAGTGCAAAGACAATTATTTATTAAGATGGACAGAAAAATCATGTATACAGTAGATATACATATAGATTAACAGTAAATAGATGTTGTACAGTAAATGATGACGTTTGTAAGGTGGTTACAAAACAAAAGGACATCATAGTAGTTACTCTGGTTCTGCAAAATACTGACTATACTGGACATAAACAGCTGAGATGTGGATCAAACTTCAGTATTGGACATTTCCACTTTTTTTCTCTACAGTTACCTAGAATGGGTGTTGTTAAATTCTCAAGACACAAGAGATAAATCCTTAAAAAAATGTATGATAATATACTGTAGGTTGCATGTCATTACCCTCAGATATAACCCTTAAGTTTAAAGAAGGGGAACGGCCTTGCAGTAAAGAACAGAGCTGCTATGGTACATATAAGAGTATATGGTATAGCATGAAATGACACTAAAAAAAAGCAGACACACTTCATTTTGATGATACATACTGAAGCTGTCGGTAGCTTTTTATCTGAGCTCTGGATTGACTGTCAGTCCACAATAGCAATTACTAAATGAGGAGAGAGCAAAGCAAAAAGTAGAGAGGCCAACTGTAGCTTGAAATTTTATTAGATTTTATAGGAGAGTCAAAATAAGACTTAAAATGGCCAAACTGCATTCATCTAACTGTTTTTCTAATTGTGTTGAATGCCAAGACAGCTTCGTATTATTGTCATTCTTGTGCTTAAAGGTAGAGGGCTGAAATGACTCAAAGCAGTAGGAATTAAGTATCCATGGGCATTATGATATATGAGAGAGAGAGAGATAGAGACAGCAGGCAGTAGTCTGGCACTCAGAGGAAGTAAGCTTAGGTTTTAACATTGAAACAGTGTGAACATTACTGCAAACAAACTCAGAAGGGGATATAGAGGAAGAGTAAGAGTAGCTGAAGTGTAACAGAAAGAATACAGAGTGAGTCGGCGTTCTCCATTTTGTATTCATGAGCACCAGAAAATCTGCATGCAATTTAGCCACAAACCGTCTGCACTGTGGTACGAGTGGCACAGATTTTGAGAAACCATTCCCAAAGTAAACAGGTATTATCTCAAGTGGCAGAGAGCAGAGGAGGAGGTGATGCATTTCTTTCATGCTGCTCCTGCTTCACTCCAGCCTTTTGCTTTTATATCCAAAGCAGAATCATAGGGCACTTCAGTTCTCTTAACATTGCTTTCATTCTTCGGGAAAAACACTTTGACAGAGTATTTGGTGGGACATTCACAGTACGGCACCCTTGTACAAAGTGGAGGAAATCCAATAATGTCAACATTTCACCTCCAGTCTTTGGAAAAATATGAAAATTGCCACAGTTAATGAGGTATTCTTGACAACATTTAGACAACGAGAACAACAAGAAAAACTTAGCAAAAATAAATTAAAGAAAATTAGAAAGGTTAAAGGCCTCAGGAAATAAAGTATCAGAATATTTGTTTACCTTGAGCTGCTGTCAAGCATGCACTGAAATCTGGACATTTTACTTTAATTGTCCAGAGGGAGTGTTTGCAAATGCCAAAACGCAAACATCCGCACATTTTTCTTCAGAAATTTTATGGGACTTTAAGTGGTGCCGTCGTCAAATTTCGGGAAAACGTGTGAATTAGCTAAGCTAAGCTCCTGAAAATTCACATGAACAAGTGGGCAAGTGTGCTATCTCATCCAGACTCAACCCATGTACCTCCACCCTTCACTGAACGTTCAAAAAATTACTTTTACGGTTTAAAAAAAAAAAAAAAGCCTATTAGTATTTTCTTCTTTATCTTCCTGGTTGTGTTATATTTCAATACATTTTTAATGTTCTCTTCATTGTCCCTCCTAAAACAGCCCAAGATGGCAGTGGCAATATATACAATATAGTATAAAGTTGTCTTGATTGTAATGGTGTAATAATATTCATGAAATCACATGTTCCAATTCCCCAGCTGTCCTTATCAAACATACACCACAACTGTCACCAGTTCTGTCCAGTGCAATGATCAAGTAGCTGTAACATGAAACATTAATGGATTTTATAGAAGCAGCTGGAAAAGAAAAAAATAGAGAGAATAAGAAAGAAAATTAGATGAAAGATTTTTTTTTTTTTGGAAAAAAAACACAACTGTAATTATTTCTGGGGACAAAATTGAGATGAGAAGTGTCAACTGTGGAATAACATCAGAACTGGCAATCAGCAACTCAGCAGGAAGGTCATTTGGAAAATAACAATACAAAATTATTAATAGCAATGAAAAGTTTCCAGTCTCTCTGAAGTAAACTTAAAACACTCTCTTTTATAAAGCGTTATTGGGGCAAGTAAGCTGTGGCCTTTTATTTTGCCCCTGATCTCTCCTGTTTCTGTTCAGCTCTTTCGAATAGTGTATACACCAAATGACAAGTGCAACTAAATCTCCTGACAGTACGTCACATGTTTGTTGCAAACTAAAATGGTGGGTTTGTGCTCTGCCTCATTGCATGTAACTCTGAAAGGAATGATTCACTGCCACAGTGATGCCATCTTGGCTTGATGCCCTGTAATTCACTGTGAAATGTCCAGCAGAAGCTCTTGATAACATTACTCTGTGCACAGTCTCAAACTCATACTATGCACTGAACGATATGGCTTTGTCCACAATACTCTCTTATGCGGAAGAAATCTCTTAGGGAAACTTGAAAAACAATTTCCCTTTAATCAAATCTACATATTTGCCCTTTCTGTGCCAGTTAATAAAAATCATATTACTGTAAATTATATTAAAAACAATACACCTACACTAATACACTACTACTACTTTTTTGTACCCATTCAGATATATAAACATTAGTTTTAAACTTTAAACACCTAAACAACTAGAAAGTGAAAATACAAAAATAAATGCTTACCATTAATGGGCATAAATGATGTTTGTTAGGTATCATAGAGTGTTTGTTCATGTTAAAGATCAGGCAATTTACAGAGTCAATGTTTGCAACAAAGGGAGTCCATCTCTCCCATCTGAAGTGTAGGGAAAATCTAATTTGCATTCCTGGACCTTTGACTGCATCACTAAATAACATGTACCATGGCTGTGTATTGGTGAGTACAGCTCATACTGGTATAGCTGATCCAGTGTGGTTAAGGCATGGCATTGATGGTTTAAGTAGCCGACCAATCATCTATCCATACTCTGAAAGTAGCAGGGGAGCAGGAGCTCAGGATCAAGGTGCGTGGGCAGTGCACAGTGGGAGTCCATGGCGCTCATAACTTACATTTCTGGAGCAGAACACATGCTAATGGGGTGTATTGCGGCTAATGGGCAGCATTAACCACACTGTTAGTGACTCTAATGTTAACCATTATGGTGACAAGACAAATGCTTGGGTTTCAAGCTCTCTTGAGCAACATCCAGCAGTTTCCTAGCAGCATGACTGCTAGATGGAAAACAGATACATATAACAGCTGGGAACTAAACAATTAATAGGAATAACTGAACAGAAAGTTGGGTTTGGTGCCATTTCACTTTGCAAACCTTCACTTTCCCTATCTTTTGTCCAACAGGGAAAATTCACTCGCACGCAACCAGGGCTTTCCTAAATGTACACATTATTACAAACTGTTGAACTGTAGGCAACAATGGGTGGATACTATTGTCCTTATATGCTGTATACCATAGTGAAGTAACATACTGTATAATTACCTTTAGAATGATTTATTCTTCTTCTTATTATTATTGTTTTATTGTCATGCATGGTGTTTGCTTCCTCTGAATTGCTTCGATACAATATATTTTTTTAAATTTCAGGTATTCATACATCTGACCTGGAAATACAGATCAATATAGATGAATTCTGTTCACCATATACGGTCACCGACAGATATCTTTTTGTAGATAAGGCTTTCCTAGTAACAAAAAGCCCCAGGAATAATGGAACACATCAGGAAAAAGACTTACCTTTTACTGAACTCACTAACTATTCTTATATTCTGCTGACATTTTAACTTTTATCTGACAAGTGAATGTCAATACAAAAAGAAGTATTGAGAAATCAAGATATGAATGTCTGAAATAAGTCAAAAAGGTGTTCTTGTTTCCTTCCTTACCTTGCAGAGCCTCCTTGGCTCGGTCCAGCTCTTGCTCCTTTTGAGTCAGCTGCACACGAAGCTCAGTGGCAGAGAGCACGTCGGCTGAACAGCCTCCCTGTGTCTCCTCAAGGTCTTTACTCAACATGTCCTTCATCTGCCGCAGCAGGTGCACCTCCTCCTGGAGCTGGGCCACCTCCTCACGAAGGAGGACTACAACAGAGAGGGGGGAGAACATTCTTAAATGAGAGTTTTTTTCATTTTACTAGTAAACCTCAAAGGTATGTAAAAATGTAATTCCTGTAGCTAGAAAAGGGTCATATGTATTCAAGAATATCGTTTCATGGAGCTACATAGTTATAGTACTGCAAACACTCTGAACAGTTATTTCTTCAGGGTAAACAAGAAGCTTCTGTGTGCCACAATAAGGAAGTGAAAATATGAGAAAGCCATTTTGGGACTCGGTACTCACATGCTAAATCACACTCATCACCTGGAATGCTTATTTTGCCATCAGCAAGAATCGTAATTGTGCTTGTGTTTCTCCCAACCTTCATCGTGGAGAAGGAAGTGTTTAGAGATTCCAGCTGTCATAAAGAAGATGAAATAAAACTGGTACTTAGAGTTTTCCAGTTCTGCTCATGTTTGACAGTGCACCAGTCTAAAACACACTCGTAGAAAGCTTCGGGAAGGAACTTTGCTAGAAGAATCTAATGAAACGTGCCAGGAAATCACAACACTTGAGCATAAAGACCAGCTGGCTTGCAACAGATATTAGGTCATCTGACTCATCGTCATGCTGTTGTGTTGAGAAACTTTCCATCAACCATCAACATCGACTGCAGACACAGGAATAAAGGCAGCCAACAGGATGCCACGTCGTTGCCTGACAGCTCATTCTGAAACATTTGGACGACCCCTACACATCCAGATAATGGGAAATGGACTTTAAAAAGCACTGCTCGGCTATTTCCACTGGGGCGTTGAAATTAAAATACCAAATCAATGTTGGCAATGATCTTCATATCTTCAGTAGATGAGGAAAGACAATACATTGGTAATATAATTACAGAATGTGCATTTAAAGCTGCTCATTGAACCTCCTCAGTGCTGTCAGAATTATAAGAAGAAAAGAGGTGATATTCAGTGGCTGGTGTTTTGAAGAGCTCCTCCTGTTGTGTGTTGTGCAAAGAAGCAAACAATTAATTAAAAACATCAACAGAGAGAAATAGATTGTTCCCCTCAGTTTGAGTCACAAAAAAAAGGTTTCAAAGTCCCTCTTAAGTATTAGCAGTAGACACAGAACCTATTTTGCTTTTCAAAACAAGCCACAAGAGACAAAAGTCACTCTTCAATTTTTCACATTAGGCCCTAAAAAAAGAAAATAGTATTTTCACACATAAGGTAATGTCTAGGTGCAGCACATGAGTAATTTATAAAAGAATGAGCAGAGTCATTCTACTCAATTTCATGCATCCTCAGGGCAGAAGGGGGATGGTGGCTAAGGAAAACTATTCAAGCCCATCTCGCATGGCTCCAACATCAAGTGCCTCTAATAAATAGCACCTTATATTCTTAAAGCCAAGCACCAATTAAAAAAATTAAACAGAGATCAATGGGAGAGTTGAGAATCACAGAGACAGAATTAGTTGTCCATAAATGCTTTGGATTCTACTAATTGTAATTGCAAGATTGTGTTGTGTCACATTTCTTACAGTGTCTCTCATCATTACTGCACTATGGCATGATGACAGAGTGAGAGTTTACAGTCTGTATTATTCTCAGAGAGGACAGACAATTGCACAGTGCAGCTAACTACCACTGCAGAACCATAAATAATTAAAAAAAAAAAGAATGTGCCAAATATAGAGCAAAGAATGACCTAAACTTTTGACACCTGAATGACATAACACTTAACACACTGTGCAAAACTTGTATTTACTGTGAGGAATTCTGAACAGCTGTTTATGTTTTTCTGTCCAGAGACAGTCACACTACCTGATGTCATCAGCAACACACTCACTGTTGTACTGTGTCACACCTACATGTACAGTATGTGAATAACACATCAACTGTATCCTTAAAAAAGGACACGTGGTGCACCCTTGTTTTTCCCTCTGCTTCCTCATGTTTCGCTCTTAGTTGCTCCCTTTTGCTCTTTCCTACGTCCCCCTTCTCACTGTCTTCCCCCATTTCTCTTCAAGGCAGATGGCTGGCAAGGTTTCTTACTTGGCTTAAGAAGGTTGAGTTTTTTTCCCTCCATTGTCACCAAATGCCTGCTCATAGCATGAATAAAGGTTTTCTCAATAAAATGCCTTAAGATATAGTTCTGATTTAGTTTCACAGAAATAAAAACTAATTGAATCATCTTTCCTCTATGGAAACGGAAATACTGACTAGTTCCCTGCCTACATTCTGTGTACCTTTTCAATTCCTTAATTTGAGTTCAGTGATCAAATGTAAGAGGCTGAGCTGCACACTAAATAATGTAAATGAAATGTAAAAGAGGGTTATTAGGAGAAGGGTCGAGAGGAAAGCACTGGCACATGGAGTATCATTACACAGAGGTATATTTAATGGAGCAGATAATAGAACCACATTTCATGAAACAACTCAAGCAGCGATAGTCTCATTGGCAAAGCAAAGAGCTGGTGCATTCGGGAAACAACGGGCCGTAAAAAAGAATGTTCATTGGTATTTAAAAATTGGATTTCTTATTCAGATATTATGCAAGGACTGACTGTGCAAAGGGAAGTTATATTAAAGGGCAGAACACAGAACGTGTGATTTTATCTTTAATAATATATGTATGTGTGTGAGCAGTTGTGTTTGTAACTTCTTTCGGACATTTTCTGGCATACACAGTGACATTGTTTGAAACAGTAGTCCTCATGGAAACCAAAACCTGGTCCTAATGAGGCAGAACCCCATTTCATAGGAACTAGTGAAACTTAGGGCTAAGATTTGAACTGTGATTAAGTAAAGGTTAGGATTAGGAAACTGATAAGGGTTAAAGTTAAGGATGATGCTGTGTATAGGCTGTCCGCATGAACAATGTCCACAACGATGCCTTTTTTGCCACTGCACTCTGGTGGACCTAATAACTAAGCTAAAAGATGAGTCCACAGATTTGTTCCTTAATTACTCACCTACAGTACAGTATTACAAATATTTCCACATGCTTTGGTTTCCTGATTGTCCACTCAGGAAGATGGTTTTGTTTACTTGTGGTTTCCTCCACAGCAATTTTTTAGGCTAGAAATTAACTCTGGTTCTGAGAACATAACATCACTGTCTTATTTCTCTTGATGGTTTCCAAACAGATCTAATGCCAAGCTGTGCTGACTGAGCCCTCTGCAAAGACCATGAGGAAATAACTTCAGATGGTGTGACAAACTTCTTGGCTGTATACTTTGGACTGGAACAGGTTTTTAAGGTTTGAGTTTGAACTTTTCTCTCCACAAGGAAGATCAGTAACACACAAACACACACATACATGACTTCAGAGGACACTGCATTGATTTAAATTCATTTCCTGGATATTTATTCTAATCCTAACCATAATTATTAGTGCCCTAACCTCAGCCAGACTTTAAAACATGTCTTCACCTTAAAATGTAGTAATGTACGTTATGCGGACTTGGTTTTTGTCCCCATAAGGGAGAAAAGTCCCCATAATGTGACTATGTAAACAGATTTATGTCCCCACAATATGAGGAATATCAGGTACACATACACACACTATAGTAAGGTATTTTGTTTGACATTAACAAGCAATTCTCAGTTTGTTTCAGTTCAAACAAATATGGAAATTTGGAGGAAAAAAAAATCAGCCTTGTGCAATAATGATGAGGACAACATGATAAACAGGACATTTCCAAGCTTTATCATGCAAGTCATGACGAATTTAAATTCCTGCATGCTGCGCAACTAGAGTGCGTGGCATGTAAGAAAAGCTTCTTTACCCACCTAAATATACCAGAGTAAGTTATTAGCAGAATGTGTGAATTGTAAACAAACATGTTATTGTCCTCTCCAGCTTTCTGTGGGACACAATAATGCTGGGCCACTCCAGATAAGACTGTCAGTGGTTGAGGGGGGAGGGGTAAAAAGACAGCCACCTATTTTTCATTGTCCACACATCCTTCAGGTTGGCAAAATGGACTCAGTGTAGCTCTGCCTTCCAAATGACAGTCAGAGTGGGAGCTTCCTGATAAGTACTATCTCTTCTGTTCTACCCTGAAGGACTCCTTACAGCTCGGCCCCGTGGAGGATCGTCTGTGCAAGGGCAGCCAACTTTTATCACATTAAATATGTAAGGTTCATTATAATGATACAGTGCAAAGTGTGACTGAAAAAGTATTTTCTTAATTAATTTTCTTATTACTTGGACAGGAATTAGGTTTTGTCTCATTTGTCCATACATTATTTTATATTGTGTATATACTTAGAATATTGTACCATAAAAACAGTAAAATAAAGTAAATATAATGACCGTGTTTTAAGCTGCAATTCCACCCAACTGTCAACAAAACATAAAAACAGGGAAAGATTGAATAAAAAAAAATCTGCATGTGGGCCTGAGCACATAAAAAGGGTTGTGGTTTGTTTTGCAGTGATGTGCTTTGTTGCCATCACAACCAGTTGTAGTCAGGATGAGAGGATGTATCAGGGTCAGATGTTTGATACCTTTTGACTGTTAGCTAAAACTTCAGCCCCGCTTGTTCTATGCACAATGACAGGCAGCAGATGTGTACATGTGTACAATGACCTATTGCTTTTTGTCCACTTGGGGGCAGCAGAAACAAGTTGTGTAACAGCTCGTAATATTGAACAGTTTGTCATGCTAATTGGCCTGTAACACGTCTGACAGAAATATTTATTTGAATGTTCCATTCTGCTCGGCTACCTGTGTCTACCTGTTGTTGGATGGTGAGCACTTACTGTAGGTTTGTCGCTGAAAATAAATGTCTGATGTGGCACAACTTCATGATATGTCAGCCGTCTATAGGCAATTCTCTTTAGAATTATCACTATGAGTGACCACATCTCTGTCTCAATTCTGTTCTAATTCCCTATACATGCTTTACACTTCTTTAGCTATTAGAATTCAGTGAAACAGTAAATACAATTGGCTACTGATGTAAATGACTGCTTAAATGTGTGCTTTTGCATCTTATTGGCCATGATTCAGCAAACATGCAGTTAGTACCTGTGATTTTTATGATATGATCAGTGTCATTTACCAGTTATATAATTTAAACCATATAGTTGAGACTGTCTTCCTAAATAATCCTGCAGCCTCACTGACTGGTGGTTGTGCATAAAGCTTGTGACTGGCTATTAACACACCAGTGCACATGCAAAATCTGAATTTAGATTTACCAATGGTGTTATTAATGAGCAACTAAAAACACTAGAGATATTCTGTCAGTTAATATGACAGTTAATATGCCAGTGTGATGATGATGTGACCACAAGAACCGCCTCATTCTCTGTATGTCTTTTCCACATACTCTGTTCTTCAGTTCCCCAGTTTATTCCCCTACGATCGTATAAAACATCAGGGTTTAATTCAGAAACCAAAGTTGGAAAAACAACAACCTGTCAAAGAGTCCACTGCCCATTAGGCAGCTGAAATTGAACTAGACTGGGACAGGTTTGCAGGTCAAAAACAGATAGGGAATGACACAGACTGTCCAGAGGGGGACATTTTTAGATTGGATCTGCCTCTTTGGGGTAAGTGACAGGGAACGATGGGATGGGGTTCATCAGTTTGTGCCTGTTTCTGGAGACAAAATTAATTAACAGGCCAATTGTTCCTGCAAAATTCTTCTCCAGCCAGCTTGATGACTGAGGACACAGACCCACAGTATAAAATAATGCTGCTGTTATAAGCAGCCCTTCTCTACCACACAGCTTAGTGTGTGTTGAATCCTAACAAAGCATAAATAATGAACCTGGAGCAGTGACATTAGATAATATTGAGGGGATATTTCTTTGATATATTAAAAGTGTAATTTGGTTATGTTATGTTCTGCTGCAATTGATGCAAATATCACCAGTGACAAAATATACACATCATTAGACGGCATAACATGTCAAGCTTCGGTTATACTTCAACATCTCCTTTAAAGCCAAATCCTTTGAATGGATTTGTGCACAGCAACATCTCACTCTCAGTCTGTACGCAAAGAACATTGTACCGTAGCTCTGTAGGACAAAGGAACAACCCCAATCAGGATTGTGTGAAATGAAAAATGGAATAATAGAGCAGTCAGGCTCAAGAATGTGAGCAGCAAGTGCTTTCATGAAGGGAAGCGACTCAGCCCACATCCTAGTGTTTGTTTTGGACTTGGCAACCAACCCATGGCTATGCTTGAATAATTACATTCAAACAGATGCTCTCGAAAACCCATTCAGAGATGCCACACTGGGTTAAAAGCTGAACCCTTCACAGTAATCCTTTGCAAAAAAACTAAAGTAAAGGGCTTTCTTTATTCTTCTGTAACCAAATGATCAAATTACTAAAAAAAAAAAAGTAAATGGCAAAAAAAATAAAAAAAATGTCCCTACAGCTGAGAAGCTTTTCCGACATGTGAACTTGCTCCTACAGTTAAATTAAAACATAGAAAAAATACACTAATTAAAATGTTGTACTTTGTTATCATAAAACATGTTAATTATCCTCATTGATGAATACAATATTTATGATTATTGATTTACTAATTAATCTGCAAAGGAAGAGTCTTTATTTGATTTTGTCCAGTATAGATGCTTGTATGTAAACATAGGGTCCACTGGCTCAGTAATTTTGTTCCCTGCTGTCTCTATAGTGTTTGTGACAGAGCAACAGCTGCTCTATCACAGACGACTTCATGCAAGAATACCTTCTAATCCACCCTCTTGAACACGGTTCAAAAAGTTCCGTGCTTTTTTTATCGATTCTTCTTTATTCTTTGTTCAAATAACACATTTTAAAAGTTTAACATTTTAATTTGAGTATCTCAAACAGGCAAATTCAAAATCATTGAAGCATTCATGCACACATGAACTATACTAACAGCATGATGGAAAACCGATTAATGTTGCCCTTTACAGACATACTGTAGATCCCCCCCCCCCCCCCCCCCCCCCCCCCTAAAACCCCCCCCCCCCCCCCCATGTACTGATCACACTATGATGTCACTATTGTTTTATCATTTTACAAACACCTCCACAAATTTGACATGTCATCGACTTAGTTTGAACTATAGTAGTAACTATTTTCTTGAAACTAATTATCTCTGATAAGGAGCTGGAAAAATGCAAAAAAAAAAAAAACCCTGAATATTTGGCACCAATATTTGGCACTGATTATGCCTCTATTTGGATGACGGACTGTTCAAATTTTAGGGTACATACACAATCAAATGGTTATGTGCTGTATGTATAATTGTGACGTGTGCCATTATTACGTTCAACTTGTAATAATTGTGGACTAATTGATGTTATGTTATGTGGTATATGGATGTGATATTTCAATTTCCCAGCTTGGGATTAATTAATTAAAAGTATCAATCAATCAATCAAACTACAGTATGTGAGCAGAAGAACCCATTCATGTTTATCATGGGTGTACTTTAAGAGGTTGATCAAATTTTTTTTTAATCCCTGTCTCATTGTGAAAGAGGCAATCTTTTTGACATTTTCAATCATTTCTAAAGAAACAGTGTGCTCTATTGAGTACCATTCATGTTTGAATCTTCCAATTCAGTCTATAGAAATAATAAAACTGATTGGGTAGATAGTGTTTTTTAATAATTAAAAGAAGCTCTCTGTGTTTGCAGCTTCCTGAATGAAATCATTAAAACAGATGAATTTTGGTTTGTGGACAAAATAAGACATTTTGAGAATATCATAATGTTTAAATTTTCTTCCATTTTGTGGACCAAACAAGTACTTAATTAACCTAAAAATAATAGATAGATATAATAATCATTAGTTGCAATAATATTTGGTATTTAAACCATATAATAACACAACAGTAAAACTGACATAATTAATGCCGATGTGACTTATGGTGAATTATGCAGCTCGAGCAGGTTGAATTTTGTATTATACAGTTGAGGACGAACTTATTAGCCCCCATGTAAATGTCATTGTTTTAAAAGTATTTCCAAAGTGCTGTTAAACAGAGCAAAGAATTTCCAACACAGCTTTTTCAAACATCCTAGTTTTATTTTGGATGCTCCAATTTGACTTTGCACACAGAAATAAAGTTATTCCACAAAAACTACCAAGTTCAAAATTATTAGCCCTCCTGATGATAATTGTGTCAATTGTGTCTCCTTGTTGTTGCATAACAGCCTGCAGCCATTTGTTATCTCTGACACGTCTCCTGAGGAATTTTTGGCAAATCTTTCAAGCTCCTCCAGATTTGATGGCGTTCTGGCATGAACCGTCTTCAGTTCACCCCGAAGATTTTCAATGGAATTTAAGTAAGGACTTTGTGCAGGCCAGTCAATAACGTTCACTTTGGTGTTCTGGAGGTAGTTCTTTACCAGGAGCGACGTATGTTTCGGGTCAAAGCGACGACCCAGACCCAGGTTTGCTGCTGACTGCTTCAGGTTTTCTTTCAAAATCTTCACATTTCCTTCTTTCTTTATGATTCCTTCCACATTGATGAGATTCTCAGTTCCGGACACACTGAAGCATCCCCACAGCATAATACTCGCACCACCAGTGTTTCACTGTGGGGACGGTGTTCTTTGGGTTACACCCCTTTTTTTTTCTACAAACATAAGCAATGTCTCGATGGCCCAAAAGCTCTATATTTGTTTAATCAGAATATGCTTCCAGTATGCATAATCTGTGTTAAATATTCTTTGCTCTGTTTAACAGCACTTGGGAAATACCTTTAAAATAATGAACTTTTCATGGGGGGCTTATAATTTTGTCCTCAAATGTAATTGTAGAGAAGATAACGGAGACTAAAAGTTACTTGAAAGTCATCATTATACATTACATCAACACTAGGTGAGGAGATAAATCCTGCCAACACACAGGTACCTTTGCAGCTGACAGGTTGCCTGCCTGATTTTGGATTTTTCATAGTTTTCTCATGTTAAACCCAAACAAAGAGTGATAGGTATATATGAGATGACAAAAATCTGCCTCTGTCTCACACTCAACATGTAGATTTCCATGGAAGTGAAAGCCTGTCTTTGCATTTTTATATCTGTTCGTGCACTCCTGCATTCCATTCGGACCAGACTGTCAAAATAGAAAATAGTTCTACAAGCCTTCCATCTCAAATGAGACGCTCATAAAAATAAATAAAAGCCATAGTGTACGTCTGTCTCAGAAGCAAACACACACATACATGCATGAACGCGCGCACACACAAGCACAAGTGTATGTGTGCATCTTTATGGGCCACTGATAGCAAATTCATCAGGCTCATGACGGTTTAGCAGCATCGGAGCTCCGACTGATGAAGGCAGCCTACAGCCTGTTCTGTCTTCAAAATGCTTTGCTCTGGATTAGCTAGCGAATTCTCATGAGCAAAAGTATTCTCCCACCGTTGCCTGAGGAGATGACAGTGTCACGCCTGATAAAAATAAGAAGAAAAGTAAAAAAAAACATACCACAGGCCACTTGATCATAGAAATAAGACTCTAATGGTCTGTATCAACCAAGACAGTGATAGAGAAAAGCTGTTTTCAGGACAACAAATATAAGGTTGGTTTATGGTTTATTGATGACCATCAGAGCATGCTATAAAGCCTGAATAAGCAAAAACAAACAAACAACAAAGAGTAAAGACGTTTGCCTGTATCCGTTAACAAAATAATTACTATTGACATCATGTTGTTTCTCACTGCATAGCTATGCTTTCCCAAAAAGAGTATATAAAAAGAATTCAAGACCATCAAAATACATTTACACTGAGGACATCTAAATGATCAGGTCACTCACAGCACGACTCACTTTCTTTAAGTCAGCCAGTGCCATCTCTATCAAGTAGCGTCTGCTTTATCACCACAGAATCTGACATTCACATGCTGGCAAGCCTATTTCATGCTTCAAATCCTTAGAGTAATGGGGGCTAAACCTGTGCAAGTGAGGGCTTAAAACAGCGCTTGACTGAGAGCAAAAAACTGATCACAGACAAAGATAGGCGGTAATCTCGATCGCATTCCGCCAATATCTGCGTCTGTTGGCATAAAATCCTCCTACATGTCTGTGGATCATATCAGCCACACTGGCCAAAGCTTGGCTGACTGTCCTCTGAGATAAACTAACATAGAAACAGAGCTTTGTGCATCTTTGTGTCAAAAAAATAAAACTGATTTTCATTGCTTTTGAATCCCAAAGTACTTTTCTTGGGTGAACAAAGTTTATAACATATGAGTGTCATTCAAGTTTGCATCATCTAACTCATTCCACTGCACTTTAAGCCTGCTTTCATCTTTGTCAGAGTTAAGAGGGAAAGCAGTTCACTTCTCAAACCAATTTGCCTTTATAGTGGAATAAAATATGACTGCAAAACTGACAAATGCAGATGTGATGTTCATGGTGAATTATCATGAGGGGTTTATCAACATTTCTTTTTTGTGTCTTTCTACAAAGTTACATAACCAGCCCGCCTCTCTCTCTCTCATCTCCACAGTGTGTGCTGTACTGTCAAACTGACAGTAATCCTTAAAAAAAAAAGCATGTTTGTTTTAAAGACGGTCTCCAATCTATGATGTGAGAACCACAAATAAAGAGATTAATGTCATTCTGCAGCTGCAGATGAACAGATTTGAACAGCTTGTGAAATTTCTTCGTCATGGAGAACATCCACAAAATCGGATGGGGGCAGCTGAGGTCATGATAGGTGGATGGATGGTTGGAAGATAATATAGCAGGCAGAGACATGGAATGCTGGATGCGTGGAGCCATTCAAATAAAAGTGAAAGAAGTACAAACTCAGTAAAGTATAGCAGCCCATTCACACATGAGGGTACAGGCTTGCACTTATCCTCCTCCACGATCTTCATATTAGCTCCTTCATATTTATCATCCTCCAGTATTTTGTAGGAGTTAGCATTCAGCTGGTATGTTAATCCTGCCATAATGCACAATGAGCCTACTCGAAGATATTGCAATTGCAGAAACATCCACTATTTGCTTTTTTTAATGGGGAAAACTAATTATGTTTACAAAGCTGTTTGACGTGGTGTGGGTTAATGAATTGGTGTTTTACTAAGGTGGTTTTTCCAGCTCTATAGCTACTGGTTGTGGTTTTATTCTGAATGGCTTATACCAAACATTATTTTTAGAGAATATCCTGCTGTATGAGAGTAGGAGTCATGTAGACAATAATGCAAGTCAGTGTGTGGTTCCATTCCCTAAACCTCAAACAACAGAAAATGCAGCTAATTCACCGATAACAGATGGATGGACAGGTAGCTCCTTTACTTACGCAAATTAAAATCCATCCTGCTGCTGTCTGCATTTTCTTGGAGAGTGTATTCCTTTCTTTCCTCAACTTACTCTCTATGCATTCCATTTGCTGTGACAGACTTTTAGTCTTATTTACTGACATTTCATTTTGAAAACTGGCAACGATTTTAACATAACAACTGTTCGCTACACATTTCACTCCCAGGATCTTATTGAGTATCTCTGGGGGTGAACATGATTGTTTTGGCACCTTCATAGTCGACTTTGTCTTCATTGTCATCTCAGCTTGACTTTTCTTGGTGACAGAATGTATTTTTGGAAAAGCAACATGTTTGTTGATTTGTGGGTTTGCTTGGTTTGAAGGAGTGCAGGCTTTTGTCACAGTGGTAGGAGCTACCTCCTCCACTGGCTGATGTAATATATATGATGAAACTGTGCCTCATCCATCCAATTTGGTCCAGACTACAGTAAGCAGCTAAATTAAAATGAGTTTTTGCTGCAGCGTAAATGTGATAAGGCAATGAGGTCTTCAACCAGGGAGCTAGATAATTAAGACTCCTCCCGGAGACGTCCGCAATGAAATACAGTACAAACTTAATTCATGTTCTTACAAAGTAGTGACAAATCTGACTTAGCGTGTCTCATGGTTATTATAACTGCACCACTGTTGACTCGGACGCGTTTCCGACAGGAAGCTGATTATCTCTAACTTGTTCTAAATTGTCTTCTGAGCCCCACAATGGGAAGAAACCAGCTAGCATCTGAGGGAGCCACTTAGTGGATTCACTTGTACACTCTGCAAGCTGCTCTTGCAATTATGCTGTCAAACTGAAACTGCTGGAACTGCATACTGGCACATACATGTGGTGACTGACACATGCATACACTGTTTGTAGGTGGCATGTAAAAGCGAGTACACACATTCACACATTCTACGGCCTGATCCTCCGTGATTGTCAGACATTAACACTCAGTCCAGTAAAGGTCAACAACAATGGTGCACAGAGAGTATTTATCCACAGGGTGAAGCTCACGCTGGCATCATGTTACTCAGTTGAACATACTGCTTTATCTCTGACTGACAACCAATGTAATCCAGTTAATCTGATGATTTTTGGGGATGTTCCTTGACTAGCAGGGCTAACAGTGCTTGGAACAACACGGACATGATCTAAACCTATATATTATGCTTGGATATCAGCAGCCACAGGCATGATTATATATAATCTTCTGCTATGGTTACATGCAACAGTGGATGCATGACTTAAGATGTCCAATACAAGCTTGCAAAGACAGACTAGAAATTACCCAGAGAGTAATCTCATAAAAGGCTATACATAGAAATGTTAGACAGTGCGGTGACTAACTGAACATAACAACAAACAACATAACCAATCCTCAGATAGTAATCTGTGAGGATAGCCAATGGTAGCCTTTAGGTGTTTGTTTTGTACACACTGTGTCACAACCACACCTGATTGTTAAGCATTAAATATTTACTAAAAGTATGCAAAGAAAACATTACAAAAAGTTGTTTCTATGTTGCTAGTATATGGAGTCTACAAACCTAGAGTGGAAAACACAGGGTTAAACCATGCTGTTATTTGAACCTTTACTTTTGTGCTCAGACTATTTCTAGGTCAAGGTTGAAGAGCAGGTAAACTACCAGTATACAATAAAATGCAGGTATTTGGAAGCAAAACAGACGAGAAGAGAACTACTGGTTTTCTCACAATCACAACCATTTCTCAGTTGTAATTTAATGCTTTTCAGATAAAAGCAGAGAGACTGATGTGGCAAAAAAAATCCTGAAGACTGTGACACAGCACTATCTTTACACAAAAACATTGTTGTTTGGCCTGCACAAATACTACCAGGGCCAGTGGTATATTTATTGACCAGTAGTAACACAATTCAAATAAGAATCATCAGCTTATTTTTCTACATGAAATTTGAATCCCTACAGATATCATAGTCCCTCAGTGTCAGTTTGGACAGAGGACAAAACACTGAATAATAATTAATTAATTTTGCAGTGTCTGCACCCTGTGTTCATGAGGTCAGCGTGGGTTAAAGTCTTCCAACGGTTCTGCACCAAATCATGTGACTGTGTGGGTGAAGCACTGTCAGATATGACATCTGCCAACATAAAAGTATGTCACTCTTTTCCGGGGAGCTTAAAAACATTCTTAAAAACATACCACCTTTACCTTTTCACTGGAAATGTTTTTGAAAGTGTAGGATTGAAACTATTTCAGGGCTCTTGTCACTTCCACTCACTCACCAGACTTCCCCTGCTCCACATCTGACTTCATCCCCTCCTCTGAGGGGAACTTTTCACGAGATTCCAGGATCTGTCAGGTGTTTGCTGGAGACTTTCAGGAGAGAAATGAGGAAAAAAAAATCCAAAAATCCTCAGGTCAGACTCAAGCCAGGACCGTTTTCATTTGTTGCCCACTAAAATTAGGCTTAACTGACAGAAGAAAATACATCCAGGAGTCTCTTCCCTTCCCTTCATAAGGTTACCTGTTTAAGGCGACTCCCATGTGTTCACTGATACAGTGCAGCCCCTCCCCCCTCAACTCAAACGGTTTACTAAGTAAGGAGGGAGGAGCTCAGTGGGGCCGTCCTAATGGTTTTCCCACATTACTCAAACACACTCAAACACTCACCAGCGTGAGGTGGAGCCCAGCCAAGGTGTGGGTTTACAGGCAGGTGGGTGTCAATGTGTGTGTCGTCCAACACCTGCAGGCTACGTAACAGGTCTGCCAGCTGTTGACTTGCCTGAGGGTCTCAGTAACCAAAAACTTTTCAAAAAAAAACTTATGAGCTTAATGAGCTTAAAAACCTTTAAAATGTATACCATCACAAATTATGTTGTTTTTTCCCCCTGCTTTTACTTGCACTGTTTTGCTGTTTTTTTTTTGTTTTTTTTAAAGCTGTCAATCCATATTTTTTTGATTAACTTGTTCAAACTAAGGGAGTTGTGCAGAGACAGTTAGGAGCCTACAAGGTACACAATGGTGGGTGAATTTAGAAATACAACAAAGGTACACAAAGGATTGTCGCCATCTATTGATCTAAAAATACAACCAGGGATATGATTCACTTGCATTTTAAAAGCTACCTTTGAAAACTAGTTTATTAAGCTAAGCAAATAATATTCATTACTACTTTCCACTATTATCACAAATTAATGTAATGTATTCACACAACCTGTGTATTCTTGTTTTATACCTCCTTTGCAGTGACACGTTCTAGGAGGCATGTGACTGCAGGATTGATGATTTCTCAGTAATCAGACAGAAGAAGCCCTAATTTTGAACAAAAGTGATAAGCCTATGAATTAATTAACATTTATTCAGCTCCCTTCAAGGACAAAGATAAATGTTCTTCAAATGAGGAGAGCTATGAGTCAGACCATAAATGTAATCACTACAATTTGCACGCACATACAGAATTAGTCATGAAAAAGGCAAAACCACAGTTTAAAAGGCTCATCTAAAACCAGCTTTCTTTTATAATACTTTATTTAGGTTGAAGGCTGACTATAATTTTGTCAAAGAGTATTATTACATTTAAATATAATTAATGCTACACAGTACCATTACTAACAAAAACTAGCAACCCTCCTGTTAAAAATGGTACACTTCACTGGTGTTTGCACTTTACATTTTGAAAACAAAAGGGGCATATTTTCTATAAGTTGCACTGACATGAAACAGCATGGCAGAAAGTGTGTGTGCAGCCCTCAGCTCTCAGTCCCCCGAGACCTAGAGGACGCTGTACCAACTGTGTTTAGCTTTCAAGGTTACAGCAAAATGAGAGGCATGGCTGCACATAAAGGCTTTTTTGTCAACAGTCCATGGCTTGTCAAAAAAACAGATGCAAGAGGCAAAATATGGCATTATTACATTTATACAGTTGGCAGGTGAGAAAAAGCAATGGAAATAAAAATGCAAGCTTTGGGAGTCATTATGACCAACTTGCCAAAGCATCTAGCATCCCAGATTATGTGATAGAAAACATGAGTTTTCCACCCACTGACTTTAATGAGGTAGTTTAGAGAAACATGAAGATTAAATTAGTTTTAACAATCTGGGAAACTAAGAAATTGGGCCTACGAGCCTAATTGTAAACATAGTGTTTAGATTTTTGTGTTAAATTTGCTATAATTGCTTGCATCAGGTTACACATGTAAATCCCTCATTAAACAATGTGTTATCTGGTTGTGAAGATAAAGTTAACTCTCAATGCAATCACACTAAGACAAGTATAGTAGACACCAGGCCATGATAAAAGCTTTATCATGGCCTGGTGTTTATCTTTATCAAGCAATTATAGCAAATAGCTATTTACATTACTCCAAAATGTATATCATTAATGTTATTATTAATTATTAATGGCATCTTATCAGTCTAGGTTATTTACATTCCTGTCACACAGCTGTTACAGTAACCACAGTTGTAAATTGCAAAACCGGGACTCTTTCTTAAATAGCTAATGCTAGGGTCAAATGGCCATGTGTAAAATTCAGTAGAGGGAGTCAGCATGTCAGGGTCTGGTTTCTGGGCTCTTATTTTGTTAAGTTTTTAGTTTCCTGTGTTGTTGTTTTTCTGTTTAAGTTTTACAGAGGTCTGGCTGGGCAGCTGGGCAGCTGCTTTATGATCCCTGGTTCCTGGTTCCACACTCACTTGTTTAGTCGTAAAGTTGCAACACACGGTACAAACTTAGATCGACAAACACTCTATGATTATCTCGCTGTTTTTACATGTGCGCTAACCATCATAATTCTTTCTAATTCTCCCTTTTCCCTCCTTAGTTTTTCTCCATGGATGCTCAGGACTGCGAGCCGGCCAGTCTCTGCTCCCTTTGTTTGTTTCCTTCTTTGGCTTGATTTTTTTGGGTTCAGTTTAGTTTATCTGTAAATCATAACACAGCAGCTCATAAGCAAAAGTTTTGCTAACTTTTGCTATTATTCAAAATGTCAAAACATTACTCACTTTGGAGAAAAACTCAACGTAACTATCTCTCTGTAAGTCAGTACATAATAGACTGTGGAAATTTAACACAGCCCCACTCAAAGAGGCCTTTGTCTCCCAGGCAGATCTAATTTAGCTGATACACAACAGGTATAGGTGCGATTAATTACACTACTAGTAGCTACACGCTTTTGGGAGATCAGGTGAGACTGTGATGCTTTGTGCTGTGAATGCGTTCGTTAAAGTATACAATGATTTCACTTTATTATAACACCCAAATAAATGCTCAGCAGACAGAGAGCAGCACAGCCTTTAACTCAAATGGAAGCCAGTCATTGATTTTTGTTGGAGCTTATTTCCACTCATACAGTCACAAGGCCATTTCATAAATGATAACACATTTCTACAGGCAGGTGGGTGTCAATGTGTGTGTAGCCTAACACAACAATACAGTCACAGTGAAGAGTGAGGCTGCAGTAGTTATAGTCACTATAAAGGACAATGAATGCCCCTGCTTACAACCCAACAGCTTAACAGTGCCAATCCAAGGACGACATCCAGGCAAAAAAGACAGTCAGACAGAGAATTGGACAAAATATATAATAGTGACATTCATCATGTGAAGCTGTGGGTTGTAAAGTCATTTAAAAATAAAAAAAATAAAAATCATGCTGGTTAAATGATGGCAGGGCAGCTTCCTAAATGCAGAACAGCCTGCAAGAAGGAAATTTTCTGACCAAGAGGCAAAGTTAGTGGGATTATTGCCATCACTCTAGACTAGGGGTCTGCAACTTGTGGCTCTTCAGCACCTCCACAGTGACTCCATGTAGCTTTGAAAAAAGCCCCCACTATGTTTATTTTGATTTTATTTGCAGTATTTCTTTCAAAGTGAACACTTCTTTTTTTTAGAGATCAAGGTGATAAATGAAAGTGGTTTAATATTTTGTCCACTAAAATATGTGTCAGGTCCTATGTGTATGTCAAATGAGATTCACAGCAGGTTTTCTCAAGCATGAACTACATATAGTAAAATCTTTTTACTTTTTTATTATTTTTTTATTTCAAAGTGGGTTACTTTTTTATTTTATTAATTTTCCCCAAACAATGGGGGGACTCAAATAGGTCTACACAGTTCTGTGTTCTATTTAAAAGTCACTTCATAAGAGTTAAAAAAAAGTTCTTTCTGTACTCACATTTCACAAGTACAATAAACTATAGTTCTTTTATATATAGTATATATATATATACAACTTTATACATGATGTTATCCTTATTTTAATCGGTTATATAGGTTTTGTGGCTCCAGATTAAATAGATTTGGGTGGAGAAGAGCCAAAAAATGGCTGTTTTAAAACTAAAAGTTGCAGACCCCTGCTCTAGACAGATACAAATAATGCACAACAGACTACTTGAAAAAAACCCATTCTTATTTATTCAGTAGATGGCAGACTGCAACATATTAACTACACTATTCTTATTGCAGACATGTTGGGACAGCTGAGTGTAATGCAACATGGAAGCAGTGCAGCTGCAGCTCAGACAATGATGAAGGTAAAGATGTAATCAGCAGGTCTGCTGGGTTTCCTAATTAAAAGACTGTACTTGGCACATGCTAACTATTTATACTGCATCAAATCACAGTGCAGGGATTGTGGACAACAGGACATTAGCTTACTGTGACATGCATGGCTCAGGAGGCATAATAATACTGCAAAAGTTAAAAATGGTTGAGGTAAAGTTGCTGTTGCTAATTTTGTCCATTCTATGATGCATGGTTACATTTCTCTCAGTTGTGAGATGAGGTGATGAGGACAGAGCACATCCATAAATGAAAATCAATGCAAGCAGCCTCTCTCGCTCTCACACAGTCAGTTTACACAACACTTCCAAAGACAGCAGCTTCACCTAAGACTACGCAGCGAGTGCCAAACTGTTATTGTTCATCTGAAAAAGAGGTGAGAGAAAAAGAGACGACAATGTGCACAAGTACAGATGTTGTCAACTTCTTATCAGTGCAGCTCTTTTCTGTGGCCCGTGACTAAGGAGGCATCCATCCTTTCAAGGCCTGTCTTCAGCACTACTTAACTGCCATTTGTTGTAACAGACAATGCACATGTTAATGTACACTGTCTCTTCATCCTTTTTATCTGCTCTCCCAATTCAAACAGCAAAAACCTTGGCATAACCCTGTACTGAAGATCAGCCAACACACCGCAAGTAAGCTAAAAAGTAGGTATGGTCCAAATGGAAATTATCAATTACACAAAAAAATGTTTGAAATAGTGCATTCTTGTTTTGGTTACGGCAGCACTATTCCCTGTTGTTTGAAACTGTGATGCATGCAATCCTACCTGTGCAAAAGGCATTTTTTCTTCAGCTGTCTGTCTGTTTTCTGCTCTAAAAGATTCAGTGTTTATTTGCATTTTAATAAACAAACATCGCAACAACTGATTTTCATATAATCACTCTGTTAGAACACGGCCATTAATCATGTGCTGTGAAATCAGATTTTTACATCCAAAATGCTTTGGTATAAATCTAGTACAACACATTATGTCAGATAGAAAGTAAAAGGGGAGACGACGTTTGCTGACAGTTGTTTTTGCATTTTTTTTAGTTACGACATGTCTGTGCAGACATGAGGCCACACATGGATAACTGCAGGGGGGCTGAGAAGGAATGTTGAGGTCCAACATTTGTTATGACCTTCAAGAGATTGTCATTTCCCCTCTCATATCCTCATACCCACCCCAATCCCTTTATTCCTTCACCTCAGGCAAAGCAGAAAAAGGGGAAGGGAGGGTCAAAGTTAAAATGTCAACTTTAAGTAGTTTGTTTGAAATGAGACCTCAAGACATGCAACATTATACTGCTAATCTGCAGAGAGAAAATAATGACTTGGTGCATTTTATCTTCTCTACCACACTTACTCACATCCAGATTTCTTTGTTTGTTTATCACTACTACTGTGGATGGTACATTTCTACATTTTACAGACCAGCTGCTTTGGGTCTCTTCATTGGCTTTTTGACTGGCCATTCTGTTTCCTCCCACATTCCAGTCTTCATTTTCAGCAGTCAGTGAGACGGAACCACCAGGTGCTGCTTGGTTCCCTTCCAAACCTACCATTTCCAACAGCCAACGTCCATTTCCAGCATCACCTCCGTTGCCAATTTGCTCTTGCCAGACGCCAGCCCAGATTTGCTGCCCATGGGCCTGTTGAACAGCTATTTGCAGGACGGGAAAATGGTATGACACCAGTCAGGTGTTTGCTTGTGTCAAAGCTCGGTCCAAGGTGGAATCAAAAATAGAAAATAAACCATGAGTAGCACCTTGCCACACTGCTACGCCAAGGTTTGAATCCAAAATCTAATAAGGTGGGGGTGTAAAGTGAATATGGTTTTTAACACTGCAATACAAACCCTTACAAAACTATAAGACAGGGCCAAACATGATATTCAGTATTAATAATCAGATAATTGTTTTATTTTACACGGTCAATGTGACAGACTTTAAAGGTGCAAATTCTCATCCAAGTTGCTTTGTGCTCAGAAAGGAACACCAAAAATCACTTATACAGTAGATCAGGGTCCAATGAAGCCGACAAAATGCCTTATTGGCAAAAGCAGCCATGAAATCCTCAGAGGAGCCGAACACCCACCTTCACAGCTCTCACTACAGGCTGTAAGTACAGCATTAGTGATCTGAGCTCAATATACAAATAAGATAAGATTCCTCCATGTCTACACAACATGTGCAGAAAGAAATAAACAGTTATTCTTTGATGACTGCTTGAGTTAAATTTTCCTAATCAGTTTGACCTTTTGACTTTTGATGAACATCTATAACCCTCCTTTAATGAAGTCATCTGCTTCCTTTAACAATTTTGTAAAATGACAGAAGCGACACAAGTTCTGAGCTTTGAAACCAAGTCTGAGCAACAATGTTAAACTCATGTTACAAGCCTAACATGTATTAGTTCTCCTTTCGCCTTCTTGCCTTTGGTCATGTGACCAGTATGAATTTCAATCAGCAAGTGACCACTGTGACATTTAAAAAACAACTTTAACCACTACGTCTAAGCATTTCTGAGTAGCGACCTCTGATGTGTGTAAATTAGAGTGAAAAGACATCAATATTGTTGCTGCAGGCAATTTAAGTGCCACACTTCCAATGCCTGAAACAGGGCTTCGGTGGGGGCAGACATTTTGGAAAGTGTCAGCGTATGAGAAAAATAGAAGTACTCAGCAGAGACCACTCCACACATACACCCACACATTCACATACACCTTCACAGACTTCATTGTTCTTTCATTTCTCTCTCTCCACTCCTCTTTCTCTATACGATGTCCTCTCATTAATCAGAATTCACACACACACACACACACACACAGCCAACGCTTCATCCTTCTGCAATCTTTCACCTTGTCCTCCTCCTCCTCATGGAACACTTCACCTCATTTTCTCTTTCCCAGTTTCTTCCTCTCCTTCCCTGCTATGGGTATTTTTTTCCTGGATACTCTGAATGACTTCTTCGCAATGACCTTTCTATTTAAACCTGCTTGCATGCCAAGTTTCACCCAGGTGGTGACATCACGGCCAGTTTATATGCAGAAGCAGCACCTGTCTCCCTAATGATACAGTGCTCACTGCTTAGGTTTACTTCCCTTCTCTGTCTGTCTCTACTGCAGACCTGAGATGAATTTGCTGATAACACAGTCACTCGGTCATCTTTTTGGTGTGTGTGTCTGTGTGTGTCTGCATGGTCTTCCTCATACTATAGAAACGTACAATATAATGAGAGATTTGTATGAACGTAAGAATTGAGATTAGCATGTCTTTTCCATTTTTCCAAACACTGCTCACCTGTAAACATTCCCAGAATCATCAGAACATCAGCAGAGTGGAGAAGAGAGCTGCATATACCTGCGCACACTCAAGATAATGAGACCTGGGCCCCTGAGGACTGACTGTGTGACACTAGATCCATCACTTTGCTAGCAGTCTGTGTAGAAGTTAAAACTTTATGGTGTAGTTACTTAATCCAAGAGATTTCTATTGTCCTTGTGCCATTGTTAGCTACTTGGATTCTCTCTACAAGACACCACTTTCTTCAGAAAGGCTTTTGTCATGAAAGAGCTGGAACATGAGACAGACAACACATTTAACTACTGCAAGAGTGTTTGTCACCCGGTTAGAGAAGACTCTGGGAATATTCAGAGTGTTCAGGGTGATGGTAGGGTTAAAAATGATGCAAGTGAATGAAGAATAGTATTCACTGTTGACAGAGCCATACTATATGTGCACAGGCTTAAAGATCCCTTATGTCAGATTTTAATGAGAATGTACAAATACAATCAGCCACAACTACATAAACCATTCGGATTTATGAGTTAAACATGGCTTAAACGTAAATCAACCCTGTGTATACCAGCACTGTGGGTTAAATCGTACACAATGTGCATTTTAACTGTTATTAACAATTTGAACTTGTTAAATATCTATTTATTTTAAACCAATTCCATGAATGAATGGAGCATCAGCTACAACTGCACTTTCAACAGTCACCTTTCAACTATATAATCACCTGTCATACAACCATCATCTTTGTTGTTATGGACTTGTCAATTCAGGAATCTTCAAACAGTTTGTCTGTCTTTTAACATCTCTAAAAGTTCCTAAGCAGCCAGTAACAACCTGGACCAGTAGTAACAGTCCTTGTCAACTTGAATGATGTGAAATGGTTGCTCAGTGTACCAATAAAAGGTGTAACCAACAATCAACAGCCCTCATCCTGCATTAAATCCTGGTGTGCTCTTGGCAAAGACTATTCATCTCGAGATAAAAGTCTGGTGGGTGTACTCAGGGCAAACTTTAATTGCAGGCAAAAATGTGCATTTTGGTGTTTGGTGTTAATTTTGTTTCTGTCCCAGAGTTTCCTGTTTTTGGTTTGTTTGTCTTTGTAAACTTGTGTTCGTGAAGGTGCTGTATAAATAGAATTATTGTGTTTATAAAGTCTCTGCAGCATGTACATCAACTCTTTCCTCCCACAACATGGTACTGAGTTAGAAAACTTTTCAGATAACTAGCTCTGATTCAGCAGAAGTGATCTGGCCTTACCTTTGTCAAGGGAAGCATCTGGAGAGTTGAAGTCCATGAGACTGCTGATTTCAGTCTTGTAGCTGAGGTCAGCTGCTGGCGCCTTCTGTTTCGGTTGAGGAGAGGGATCTGGGAGAAGGACAAATAACAAACAGAGTTAACATGGGGATGTTGGGATCCATCAGTTTCATGGTTTAAGAACTAAATAATTTTAAAGAAATACAAAGAAAGGGCTATTATTTGTTAAACACAAAATGCCAGTGATTACTGTTACTTTCACTTGTACTTCTGTGTGTGGGTTTGCAAGCAATCAGTAAAATGCAATAAAATTACTATGAAGAAATTAGCTTTGATTTAATGTATCGCATGACAATGCGATACATTCAAGTCCTCATCATTGTAAATATTCCTCCATGCACAAAATATATTGTGGTTTACAAACTAGACTGCATGAGGGCAACTAGAAAACAAAAACAATTACTGCAGAAAACTCCACTCCACCCTTAATACATACTGAACTTTCTTAGTTACTCCTTATTGCTTAAGCTGTACTAACTCCACAGGAGCTTATGTATAACCCATGCAGGGCAGGTGCCCAAAACCCATTCGCTGCTTTACTCACTAGTAGCATGCAGTGAATATATATTGAATGCATGGCTCCAGGTCAGCTCCCATACAAGTATTTGTTTAAATGACTTTACCATGTGAAACCCACTTTTCTCATGCTAGTACTACCCAAAGGCTACAAATGTCACTTTCATTGAAAAATATAATATATACATAGAGATGTATATATTCAGTATATACTCACAAATATTTAACGTCAAAATTCACTTCCCAGTAAACTAAGTTTCCTCCTTTTAACTTTTCCAGCTTTACTCTCTGGGCTCCTCCTCCTCTTCCTGCTCTTCTCCCCTTTACCACCCACTTATTAAGATGTTATTATTGGCTAGGTAATTTGTAATTCTACACAAATGTGTGTAGGTCAAAGGCTCTATGACAGTAAACCAGTGCGATCGTCTCCATCTAAGGTGAAGTCTAGGATACATGATGGCTGTTTCTTTGTCTTTTTTTATTATTACTATAAGTCACTTCGCAGCCAGCAAAATATGCATGTTTTGGTAATATCAACTAGGAGTTTCCTTTGCATGAACTGAGAGTACACACCTATTTGCGTGCTTAAAGCTGCTGCTGCTGCTGCCAATTGGCCTGGTGATATATCTTCCCTGCATTGTACCCTTGAAAGCTACTAGGAAAAAGAATGGCAGTGGGGAAAAAAAGCAAAATAAGATGTACACCACGACGACTGCTTGATGATGATGGAGATGAAAACCATGGAAATTTGTTGTGCTCAGAAATAACTGGAGATTCGGTTTAATATACAGTACAGACATACAGTATTTCAAGAAGCAGTATGACATATGCGATGTCACAACTAAAACAGTGTGACATTGACAAGACTTATTTTCATACAGTTTGGCTTTAAAAATATAAAATTCTTACTTTCACACCTTTGAATATTGTCTCCAAATATAATTTGAACTTATTGTCTACTTATAACAGTTTGATTAGCACCCTTGTCAGAGCCTGAGAGGGTCTACACCACCTTTACTGGCACTATGTATCTTTTGTTCAGGGTCACTCCAAGAACAAAAGTGAAACCAACTTCACCTCTTCGTCTGTTTACTGCATACGTCACAGTGCTCCGAGCGAGCAAAGCTGCTGTAAGTTTGGGGGTGAAGGTTATACAGAAGTTGTCCTTTCATTGGAAATGGAGGAGACAGTACAGATACCAAAGAGCTTGAAGATTTTCAGGAGCCAAAGAAAAAGTTCGAGGGTGATAGTTAAGATGACAGACAAGAGGGTTGCCAGTGCTAGTGACCTGGCTCTACTGTTAGAGTAGTAAGAAGACATTGTTCACTTACAAACTAAACATAGTGCATTTGACCTGCTGTGTGTCAGGTGGTGTTATTGTTATTGTTATGTCATTCCCCATTCATGGTCGGAATTCAAAGTTATTCACGTAGTGGAGTGTTTTTTTCCTCTAGCTGCTGGTTATGGTGAACATGCTTGAGTTCTCCAATATCATTGGTTTGTCAACAAATGCACATGTTAGTGCGACGTATGTTTAATGAGAGTTGCAACAGACAGTACTGTTTTCCATCTTTAAGGGGATCCCGGGAGCAAAAACTACATTGTGTTGCTTTAACTGAACATATTTCAGTGCATATTCCTATCCCTATCATCAGACCTATAAATGCATTTAAATGGATTACAAATGTGATGTGGTTTCTGTTAAGAAGGGATGAGATCCATATAGTCTACCTCATAGCATCAGTGTAAGGAAGTGACATCATATTCACTGAACACAGAGTCTATTTATTTCTTAGCTCTAAATGTGAAGCTGACAATTAAAAGTTGATAAGCATTATTGATTAATAACTAAAATGTTATTTTTAACATGGAATAGTGTGCCTAGGTTAGAGAAACTGATCATGCTGCTCCAAAGGTTCATTTAGCATAAGAGGCATATGTTTTTTGACACGCAGAAGAGCAACCAGCCTGACCCTGGGGAAGAAGGAACACCTGCTGTAGACTGACCATCTCTACAGTTTGAAATTCATCCCTGACATGATATGATATGAGAGGTGTGTGAAACACACAGCTAACGTTAACTTCCATTCATTTGGACAGCCTAGACAAAATCTTTCCCCTAACTGTAACCATAATCAGTTAATACCTAACCCTAAGCTATAGACAAATCATACCTTCGGCCTTAACCAGTTCCTCAGAAGTTAAGTTCTGCCTCATTGGGACCAGGTTTTAGTTTCCATGAGAACTATTGGTCCTGACAAGGACAGTGTTTGTGCCAGAAAAGGTGACAAATACTAGTACACAAACACACACATAAACATGAAGTAATTTTGTGAAGGAGGACATGGGGACAGTTGGTCTAACATAAGAGGACAGAAGGGATAGGGCAAAATGGAGGTAGATGATCCACTGTGGGAGAAACCCAAAGAAGTAGAAGGAATATGTGAGACAGACAGACAGACAGGATGATAAGAAGTGTAATATCTGAAGCTGGTGATAAAGAAAACATGTAGAAACAATGTCCTTTGTTGCTCTGCTACCTGCTATGCTGAACCTTGAGTGAGAGTGATACCTTGACCTATAAGTCATGTGTGAGGTAAAATATGTGGGATTCCAGATAAAAAAGCATAATTTATCATCTCTCGCTTCTTTCCTAAGTTTCTTACATGCCGGCAGAAATATTGTCTATATATTGACAAAGAAACAGTAAACTAAGCTGATAAGTGTGGATATCTGCTGAAAGTATTAAAAACACAAATCCATTAAATAACACATGTTCAGGTGTCCAGTGAAAACAATTTGACTTTCTTTGACTTTCTAATTTCTTAAGCTCCTTTTTACCATTTCCTCCAAAAAGTTGAATTGATTTTTTGTCTTTTTCAGAGAAAAATATGCATATCTGAATGCCTAACATCTTTTTCACACAATTATTTCCACATCTGTGTACACAAACCAAGCTATTGATTAGATACTGAGCCTTGCCAGGGAAGGATTCATCCCCTAAAAACAAGAAAGTCGCCAAGAATCTGTTACCTCACTGAAGAAGGAAGTTCAAACCATGGACTTTTTGTGCATTTTAAAAAAATCTAGTTGAGGGGATATATTCAGTGTCATTGCTTTAGAGTGTTGTTGCTGTGAGTGTTCATTTACTGTCTACTTGTCACTTCACAACAGGATTATTATTAACATCAGTTTGAGAGTTCTTATTTATATACTGTAGGTCCTGTTGCCCACTGCTACCAGATGAACTGGGAGCAGTTCACATGCCAGTGTGATTCTCTATAATTACCCCTTGCACATGGTAATGATCACTAATGTAGCCTTTAAATCACAGTGAATTAGTTGTTACAGTTTTCAGCGGTTGCCACAAACACATGAAAAACATTCCTCTGCTCTTTGTCTCTCTGACAAGTCCAACCACTCAGGATGACTTCATTTTCCACGGAGCACATTATTCAGGCATAATTTTAATAATTATGATAGAACACTTCATCTCCTGAAAGACCTTGGTGGCCATACAAAGCAAGAGGAAGTATCCTCTGCTCCATTACAAAGTAGAATGATTCAGTTAGCCAGCAATTTACATCCAACTCCTGCACTATACCTGACACTGAGAGTTCAAGTTCACAGTTTGCAGATATTCTGTAGAGTTGAATCACGTAGCCACTGTCTTAATGAACTGAGCTCTAAATGATGATGATATAAAAACTTGTCATACTGTAATGCTCTGCTGCTCGAGCGTTCCAACAGTCCTAAAGGGAAGTTGGAGAGGAATTATTTGTCATCATGGTCAGACAATTTTTTCTCTCTGTTTCTCACAGTCTTGTCACCACTTCTCTCCCTTAGGGCCTCACTTCATCCTTAGTTGACTGACTTTACTGCTCTGATGTCACCTCCTTTTTCCCCTCCACCATTTTCTGTCCTTTTTCTGTTGCCATTTTAATGGGGGTTCCCCCACTCCTCTATCTTCCAAGTCTGCCATAATTTATCTACTGGCACAGCGCAGGAAAAGGCGACACTAGAAAGAAAGGGAGACCCTAATGACTAGTGGAGGTGATTAAGGGAAGAATAGATGCTGTTGCTGGAACCATCACCAAGCTGCCAATGCTCCCCAACTCTGTCTGCAGTCTGCTGATAGGCACTGACCCTTTTTTCTTGCGTCTGCCACTTGTTTTTAATTGCACTTCCATTCTCTGGTCCAGAGGCTGCAGGACATGTGATAAAGCTTACATTTATTCATGCACTGATCACCACCAACCAAGAGAGGCCTTTCCTTCCTTGCATCACCTGCCCCAAGACTCCAATTCAAGGTGTCCTATAAATATCCTGGAGATAACTGGACTAAACGGACCAGCAACGGGATTGTGAAGGCTAGTGCTTAACATTTAGCCACCCACGCTTACATCCTTGATCCCAGTGACTGTCCGTTGTCAGTTCACACTATGATGAAAGGGTGCTAAATGTACTCAGTGGGCCATTCAAAGAAAATGTGGAGGCTGGGAATGTTACTAGTTGGTGTAAGGACTTGAGAGGAAATGAGCTGCTCCCCAAGTGACTGAGCTGACAGGCTTTTGTTAATGTGTGTGTGTCAGTTTCAACCAGAGGAAAGAACACATCACCACTGCAAGCAGAATGAAAAATGCCTCATTGTCATACCAAAGACATGCACCTGTGCTGAAATGGCCAGGGCATGGCCACTTAAAGAACCACATTTGTTTAGCAATCTTAGAGCTGCAAGAGCTGAGTTACAGCTTGTGATAGGAGGCAGAAATGAAATGAAACTCAGGTGCTGTGACAATATGCCATATTAGATCACATCTGAAAGGCTTTAAATATTACCTGACACATAATAATATTCATATTACCGAGAGATTAGAGGTGGAAAATGTAATTGCTAAGACAGCTGTTATTGATTGACTGATTGGCTGTGCCTTTATAGAGATCAACTGTGTAATAACAAAATAAAGATTTCATGGGAATACACCAGGGTTTACCAGACATAGGATTGAGATTAAGTATAATTACTGCACATAATCAGGAAAAGTAAAGCAGGAAAACACTGCTTTAATGTTATTGTTACAAATTATTTTTCTACACTTTAATAGAAAACTGAATATGTGCATAGTAAAATAAAAAAGTTCAAAAATATCCAAGTGTTGTATTCTCAAAAGGACCTTGGCATTTCTCATTTAACACAGGCAAAGCACATACTGTATGTGATGATATATGTGCTTTGATTGTTGCATTTCTTTCTCTGCTACTGTGTGACATATGCAAGCGTTTCATATTTTGTCTAAAAAGTACACCAAAAACGCCAAAGATAACCATACTGAGTTTTGTCTTTTTAATAGGTTTTTGCGATACAGTAAAAACAAAATAATACAGACAGATTTCTCTTTGAACAAAGCTTTTTATCTTGACATTTAAAATATATATGTATG
>JAFBJR010000150.1:9975697-10092973 GCA_016785285.1 Brachirus orientalis
TTAATCAATAACACCATTAATGTGTTGGCATTCTTTGTATTTTCATATTCAAGCATAAAGCTTGTTGTATTTTTGTTTTATTTTTTGGTTGTTTTTTTGAGTTGCTCCATTTTAAATTTGCTCAGAGTAATATGCTGCTCCACAGATTTATTTCATCAGTGCCTCAACAAGTTAGACTTGTAACCTTGTCACAATCGCAAATCACAACAATTTGATATTAGTATAAAGTATCAAGGTCAATGCTTTCTAACTCCTTTTGTTTGACAGAAAAGGTCCTTTAATAGGAAAAGTTTGGAGGATGTCTAAATAACTGGGTCTGAAATGAGCTTCTCCTGTTTCAAAGCCCAGGAACCACCACTGGTTCTATCCTAAATTTATTCTTTTCCCATCTCACACGGTAACATAAGAAAATATAATACAGTATGCATGTGAATATGAATGTGCTCTAAGAGATGTCGATTAAAAGCAAAAACACTCATTCAGTCACACAAAAAACAAACAGACAAAATCATGAGATTCCTCTTTGTCTAAAAATGAGCAATTCTTCTCAGGCAGTAACAACTCTTCTATCCCTCTCTGATGGGAGACACTCATCTGAGGCTCATCTCTGTTGTACTTTCTCCCCAAAACCTGAAACCTACTAATACCTGACAAATAGCCGTTTCTGATTCCTCGATTTTTCTTTTATCTGCTGACAACAGATCATCTATCTCACGCTGTTCTCCTCTCTAACAGATCCCTATTCCCACATCCAAATCTCAGCTCACTTCTTATCATTGTCTGCCCCTACTTCCTTTTAACTGCTGTTTTTCTTTTTGCTGACTTCAACCTCCTTCCTCCTCCACTTTCCTCCTCCCCACTCTCTGTTTGTCTCTGACTCATTACTCTTTTGCTCTCTGCAGTTGTCTTTTTAAGATATCTTTTAGATATCAAAATATGGGGGAAATGATGCATACTATTAATTTTTCTCCTGTAGCCACACTGCCACACAACCCCCAAAAAAAAAAAAAAATTAGGCAGGCATCAAATGCTGACGTGGAGTGATGACAGTTAACCATCATTCAGGCATAAGAGCAACACCAACTCAATATGTGAACAAGACATGAACAGAAAGGCTAACAAATTAATGGTCTCTGTAATGTGCCTATAATTTATGGTAATGTTCGCCACTGTCTTCAAATGGACACAGGTTTTGGCTTGTGACACTGTTGCTACTGACAACCACATCTTTGTTTCTGCTTGTGCACCCAACACAGTATCTGCTAACTGATCTTTATCTCTGATCTGTGGCATTCGCATAAAACATACAGACATAAAAGCAATATGTTTTCAAGAAACGCTGAAAGGCAATCACTCAAAGGCAATCACTTTTAAATCATTAGATCATCATCATAGCTCATTTTAAGATAATTTCCTCATAATGAACTCTATTCATATTTATTTTTTATGTTAATTTATGTTTTGACTTACATGCGTTTTTGAAACAAAATCTAAGTCACATTATGACCATGAAATGATAGAATTTTTCATGTTTGTGTGACATAATTTTATCTTTTTCAGTAACTTAACCGTCTTCTTGAGGGATTTGAGGCAAATTCATCCTTGCGGTGAAAAATACATTTTTGTGCTATGAAGAACAGTGTTATGCACTTTGGATTTTTTATCCCAATTAAGGCAGTGCAAGTGTCCCCATTCACAGATTACTCTGTCTGAATGTTTGCTGAATGTTTGTGCTGATGTGTGAAGGCATGTACTATGTGGTGTCAGGTACACCACAGTGTTGTTGCAAAAGTTCCCAATTATAAAATAACGGGGAACTCAAGGAATGGATGAAAAGTAGAGAGAAAGAAGGAGACAGAGAATAATTATGTGAGATGTCAGTGAAGTAAATACAGTGAGATAAGATGTTTTGTGTGGTGTGTATTTATTGTACCTCTGTGTGCAGTACTGTAGGTGCATCCCCAGTGGCTTTACTTTACTAGCCTGCAGTGCAAATCACTGATTGTTCCATCTCCTTACTGTGTGGGGTTATGTTTGAGTGACAGGCTGTTAGCAGCTTGAATTGCTCTAAAACTGACAAATGTTTGTGCATGTTTGTTTGTTTCTAAAAAAAATGAAGATTAAAGATTAAATTAACAGTTACTTTTTGTCTCATAACTAGACACACAAAGACATCTCTGTGCTTTGTTATAACTGATTTGGGAAAATGTAGCAATATTCTTTTCCTGCGGGAAGAAAATCAATAAGAGAAACAATTTTATATGGTACAAACAGCAACAGCAGGGGATGATTACACAATACTCTGCTTACAGGGATTATTTAGGCTTGTTCAGTGTTTGCTTGAGGATTCTTATAAATGTCCGGGAGAACTTGATTCTTTTCTGTCACCACTGGTGGAAAGGTAACTAAAATATCCTGTTGATAGTTGCCTGTTTAAAAATGTATCCTGGTTACAAAGATAGGTTCTGTGTCAAGATGCACATCAAATCAACCTAAGAAGGAAAGAGGTACACACATCCTTCAGAGAGAGCAACACTGTGCAGATATAACAATCAAACAGGTTACCACTGGTCCATGAAGCTCTCAGAGCATGAAGAGCAGCCCAGTGCAACTCTCCTTATTCAATATCGCAGTCTGCAAAACAAATTGCTAGTAGAGCATCACTTACCCCCCCCACCCCCGCCCTCCTTCAAGGCCAACCAACTGTCACACATTAACTTCTCTGGGCTCTGGGGCGTGTTACACATTGAGCAAAATCTTTTCTCAACTCAGCACTTCAGTCATTGACTGGGGAGAATCCTACCCCATGAATACCAAATGATGATCATGGTATTCCCTGCAGGACGTGAGATAAGTTACTACTAGACTTCATTTCAATCATACCAGCTCATACATTTTCATACAGAGCATAAAATTAGTGCCGCTTGGGCTTTCAAAGCATACTGTTGCCAGATATGTGACAGTGTTTTACGTTTTAAATGAAAACAAAACAGTAAATAACACGAAAAAACATATTTTATTTAGGGCTGCACAATATGATATTGGTATTGGCCAATAACATGTTGGCTTTAAAAGGTATTATTATTGTTATTAGTCATTGGCAAACACATAGCGATCTCCCAATATGACTAATGACTAAAACAAAAGGCTGAAGAGGCTGCTAAGTTCTGAACCTCTATGCTGGCACCATCTCCAATGTGCACCGTGTGCGCTTAGATGTGATTATGGCGCATGCATCGAGTGAAACTGAAAATGTCCTTTTTTAAAGTGTCCGAAACACACAACTACTTGCAATAGCTGCTCAGCGTCTGTGATGCAAGGAGGATCCAAGACATAGACACTCAGCCACTGTGCTCACAGTCCTTTAACACTACAAATTTAATTGCCCATCCAAGTGCCATCATCCAAAACGATATGAGGAGTTTGCGACTGCCAAGGCAAACAGAGGAACAGCCGTTAAAAAAGACTCGCCAACCAACAGTCCTCTCTCCAGTCCTTAAATAAAGGCAGGAAATAGAACCAGTGTTGGGGGTAATGCATCACATACATTTTCTTTCTTATTAAGAAAGTAATATATTTCATAACAAATATTTTTTTTGTAATGTAGTGAAAATGCCTGTGCTGTCATTGTCTTGGTTGTGAGGTGTTGATGAGTTTGATCATGGATGGAGGCAGAATGTTTTGTACGGCTGTCATTCCGTTTAGCCGTTTAGAAAGTTGGTGAGATAAGTTGCCAAATCCATAGCCACAGCCAGGGCTTTCAGTGTCATAAAAGAGGCTCTCTTTTAACCCATATCACCATGGTAACTTGGCTCTGAGCATAGCCTCATCCCAACCAGGTAATGTTCAAAGTTTAGAATTAGAATGCTCCCAAAACAGCACTGTCATTTTACTAGTTTTCTTCTGGTTGATATCCTCTCTGAAAGATTTTGATTTTCAGACAAAGTGGATATTTAATTAATGATTATGACACTGAACAAAATCTATTAATAAAGCCAACAGTAGAGTCCAAATGTACAAGATGATAACCTTCATAAATTTCATTTTCCCTCTGTTTGTTTCAGGTGATATTAATGTAGCGTGAAAGGTGAAGAGACACTGACATTAACACTGACTATATCATATTAATCAACACTGAAAGAATAATGAATAAACAGAAGTATAAAACACTGAGGTAATGATTTTATGGTCTTGTTTTTCTGCAACTGTCTGCTTCATACCTTTTTGCAGGTAATAAAATATTGATAAATTATTTAGTATATCTCTGTATTACAGGTGGTCAAATGTTCCAATACTATACTTCAACCCTTATTTGCCCCAAAAGCTTAGAATTGTCCCCATTGTTTACTGGTGAATGTAACACCCGTTTAAAAAGGTCTGTTTAAAAAACACATTGATTAACACATAAATAAGTGATAAAATTAAACACATTATATAACTTGTATTTGATTTTCAACATCAGCAAATTCTTCCAGCAAGTTTTCTTGCACTAAATCACTGGCTTTGTTGAACTTGATTTGTAGTATATGAAAGTAACGCAAAAGTAGCCTAGTGTGTTACTGTGCAAAGAAAGTCATATTGTAACGTAACTTATTATTTTCATTTTAAATGCAGTGACATTTTTAGAGTAACTTATCCAACACTGATAATTCCTAAAACCAGCTCTTTTCCATGTCAGATATCGCAGATTAGTGGATTTTAGTCACCAGTAGGAGAAGTTTTTCAGATGTGACCTAGTCTGAGTTGTAAGCGGTGATCCACAAAAACACAGAGACACTAACTGCACTGTCACTTAGGTCAGCTTTATCACAGACATTTAGATGACAAATGTTAATACAACTGAAAAATGAAACCTTTGCACAGAAAGCTGTTCCTCATGTAGTGCCACCGATCTCTGCAATTGCAATAGCTTTTGATGGCATGTTTGGAAAGTGGAAAATTACCAAAGATAAAGCGCATATAGTGAGGTGAGGGATAACACACGCAACATGCCTAAAGCAGTGACTGTACTAGGTATGCCAAGTTTGCAATGCATGGTGTACACACTGCAACTTGCAGTGAGCATGTCCTGTATCTGCGCAGACGTTGGAAAGTAAATAGTCGGACACTTCAAGCATTCACAACTTGAAGATGTACAGTACAGCCCGAGTGCTGGCTGCCCATTAAAAGGCTGCAAAAGGACAAAATTTTAGATAATTGTAGAAATACTTGCATTCCTTCTCAGCAGCTGAACTTATAATATACAATCCATTTCAAGCTTTTAAATGAAAAAAGAAAGCAAACAGTATGAAATAACAAGTCATGTACGTTACAGTCTACCTTCCTATTTGTGAGTCCATACAAAAGGATGCAGCCACAATGTAGAAAAATTGCATCCCAGCACACTGAGAGAAAATGGAATCAAAGGGTTTACTTCCCAGACTGGGCAAGAAAATGTAGGCAGGGAAAGAGAACAAGTTCCTACTCCATTAACAGCTCTGACTATGGGTTCACCAATGAGTCTTAACCCCTTGCCTTTTCCAGTGGCATGGCTCAACAGCTAACTGCAGATACTGTAGCTGATGAAGCACTGGACAACTCCCAGATACTTGTAGAAGTAGTTAAGTGTGTGGTGGAGCAGTGTGAGACACAGTGACAACAAATGGGCTTACTAGGGCTGTGACTTTCTATCCAAAACTCAAATATCACTTCAAACTTAGGATGAAAGTCCTTAAAGCTTTAAAACCCATTTGAATTCAAAATAAACAGCCTATAGGCTCTTCATATGAAGTAATCCAACAGAGGGAATTCTGCAGCTTGACCTTGCTTCAAATACTGTATTTAAAAATAAAATTTTAATAAAAGAGAAGCCACACCATCCATTCATTCGTCTATCTTGTCTATGGCAATATAGTTCCCCCCTGCAGCCATCAGAGGATCAGAAACAGACCCAGCTTACATTGGGCGTGAGGCAGGTGGACAGACTGCCAGTTTATGAGGGCCAACATACAGAGACAACCATTCACACAGACAATTTAACCTTCCAATAAAACCCTGTTCTGCTTGTTTATGGATTGTAGCCAGAGTTCCTGGAGAAAATCCATGCAGACATGAGGAGAACACATTCATATCATACTACAGTACCTATATTGCACAGTATGCAAAAATGTAGTAAAAAAGGCAACTGGACTTAGTTGAATTTCTTGAAGACATTTCGCCTCTCATCCAAGAGGCTTCTTCAGTTCTGTTTGACTGGTGGAGAGTCTGGGACTTATAAAAAATGTAGTTTTACTACATTTTTGGATACCATGACCTGGATGACTGAGAATCTTCACAGACATTGCACAGTATGCTTCTGCAAGATCATTTTCATATTTATTTGTATTGTTTAATCGGCATATTGTTTAATTTTTTCCAACAAATGCATTGTATTTTGAAGCTTTTTATCTGGCTTTGATTAGTTCTAAATAACTTGCTCATACACTCACCCACCACTTTATTGGGTACACATGTTCAACTGCTTGTTAACACAAATATCTAATCAGACAGTCTCATGGCTGGTTGGAGCTGGTCTGACTATTTAGAAAGTATAGATGGGATTTGGGATTTTCAAACACATTATCTAGGTTTTACAGAGAATGTGCTGAAAAGAGAAACTATTCAGGAAGATGCAGTTCTCTGGGCAAAGATCCAACACAATAATATATTTAAAACAAATTGCCATTACAACTGAGGTATGCCGAAGATCATCATTGAATGCATAACATGTGGAACCTTGAAGCAGGTGACCTACAGCAGCACCATGTACACCATGCGTCACTCCTAACACATTTTTAGATGTCCTGTGTACTTAATGAAGAGGCCAGTGAGTGTGTATTTCAACTGCAGTGCTGCCTGTAATAAAAAAATCTCAGTACCATCAATAGAGCCCAAATATACAGACTCACAAAGGTCAGTCAGTCCCAAAGGCCATGTTGCAATAGCTATGCTATAAATTGTTATGTACGTGGACTGACATAAAACAATAAGTAAGATGAATGACCTGGGTCATAGATATAAAACTGTCACGTTGGGTTTAAACAGTGAGTAACTTGGCATTTGGCTTTTTATTTCCCCACTCACTGTCACATGCACAAACAATAGTGTCTCAAAAAGACTCCATAAAGTTTGGCCATAACCACTCATATGACAGCCGTTTGGTTATATGAAATCTAACTAATGCTCTTCATCACTCCTCCTAAGCAGCAGCAGCAGCAGTACTCAGGTGAGCCAGCTTTATCGATTAACTTACAGGTGAAGGAGGACACTGGATGGGAAAACCCAGTGGGAGGCAGTGGGCTGATCAACAGTCAGCACCATTAAGTGTCTGACCTTCAGATGACTCAGTCCATGTACTTTCTTATTACCAACTCACAGTCTTTATTGATTTAACTCATACATATATATATGTTTCAATCAAAGGTAAAACTATAAAAGCAAACACTCACTATTACTTAACTAGTATCCAATGCATGTTGTTTGAAAGGAACAAAGGTAAAGAAGTTTCTACATAAAGTTAACTTCTCCCATAAAAGGCAGAAGAAGAAAAAAAAGAATGCTTTCAATGAAAAAAGGCAAGGGTGTTGGGGTCAATGCAGGTCCGTGGCTAACAAGCTCCTTAGAGACATATTGGATGGGGGTTGGCACTGGAGTGGTCACATTAATCAATGTGCCATGAGAGAAGAGAATGGAAAACTCAGTGGCTGTAAAACCTTTACTTCTGTCAGGACGAATGTACAACAAGACCATGCATTAACCCTAAACTCAAGGAAATCCACCCCCACAATAAAAACTTGGAGGGCAAGTGTTTCACATCATAATCCACAAAAATTATCCTCCTCTTCAGATGGCCTGCCACTGACGTCAACAGTGCTGTATGAATGGCATAGGCTGACATTTGGGTCTAAGGTGATGGTGCAAGTGACAGTGAGGAGCTGTGGAATTCTATACGTTTCACCACATAAACACATAAATTATTTAAGAGAGAACTGTAGATACTAGACATGGGGTGTGATACATTATTATTATTATTACATATACATTAAATCATATTGTTTAATTTGTTTTACAAAATGGTACTGTCCAAACATATTTGAAAATGTTATATTCTGGAATGTACTATGCTTTACATAAGAAGCCTGTAGAATGACAGCCACTACAAAAATCCCATTGCAGATGGTATTTGAAATCCCCACATAAAAAAATATGGCCATCAGAATAATGTCCAGCTGCAGTTGCACTGTGTGCTTGTATTTATGTGTCTGTGTGTCAGCAATTATGACAATTAAACCATTAAAATTTCCATTACTTAAGCCAAGTCAAGGATAGGCAATGGGACAATAATCGTACAAAATCATCCAGTTCTATAATCTAAGCCAGAACACACTTCTTCTGGCAAAAGAAAATGTTAACAGTATGCGCTTATGGTAGTTTATAATGAAAAGCAGAACGGGAACTTTATTAATTCATGACAGATAATTAGGCTCCCTGTTGCCCCAATAATGTAATAAATGACACAAAGCTCCACTTCTGTAATAAACACATGTGTTCCCAAAAGCCGTTAACAGTGAGAGATGTAATTTCTAAGCAACATAGGCTGCATGAAATTAATGACCACAGCTAAGTAATGAAGAAATACGATTATTATCTGCATAGTATCTGCACGATTATTAGCTATATGCATGGGCATACATCACATGCCAGTGTGTCTGGGAAAGTATTAAAACTCTACGCAGCAATGTTTGGTTAGTTACTTGTTATTTATTTACCTTTAATTTTAACTGTACCATTGCTGTGCAGCCCTTGTGAAGGCCAGTGTTGAGTACCATTGTTCAAGTAATACTCAGGTAAAAGTCAAAGATTTTGTACTGTACACCCACACACCCCAAGGTGTACATGTCTCATTGTTATTTTGTTTATATTATAATACTTTATTTAATGCCTTAAACATCAGAAACATTTACAGCACTTATTCAAGTATAGTCTATACATATAGCTATCACACAAAATGATGCAGTTTCTCCTCTTAGATACGACCTCATACAAAACCACATTCACACACATGAATTCCTATCTTGTTTCCCACCAAGAGTATCAGAAAATGTCTTAATTGTTGTCAGATGATGGCTTTTCAGTGTTTGCTGTCACTTTATCCTACTCCTATGACTCGCCTGTGCCCATTTGCAGATATGACTGCTGACAGTTTTGCAGCAGAGGACTCGGCCAGCTAGCCTTGTGACAGAAGCTGTCACTGCAATGTGTTGCTAGGCAAAGAAGTGGAGGGAGTTTCTAAGTGCTGCGGTTACTGGGTGTTGACATTTCTGTCTGCCTGCACCAACAAAAACTGCTGTTTTGAGTAAACACTGCCAAGCAATGACAGAACATAAACACGCATAGGTGTGCACTCTTTGAACCTTGACACTGACAGGTTTTTTTTTTTGACCCTGCCAAGTTGCTCCGCAGCTATATTTGCCTCCATACAACTCTACATCTGTCAAACTGCTGCTTCACCCTGACAATTGTCTATTTGTTTCACTTGACATCACAGAATGAGAATCTTATAGACGTTGCACCAACTACTGGTCTCAGATCTTATCTTTTTTAATTCTGCATATCCTGCAACTTATCCTTATCCCGCAAGAAATATATTAGACATGAGGAAACACTCTCAAGTATGATAGTTACTAGTAGTAGCTACAGAAACAAAAGTATTTTTTAAAAAAATCAACCAATCAAAACCAGTTAAATGTTCTTAACTTAACTTAATCTCTAATAAAGTGAGGCACTGCTGATTTACAATATTGGACTGCTGGTCAGACACATTCACAATACTATTAATGACATAATCCCGACTGAGCTGACTGGGTGTCCTACATTCAAAAGAGCAGAGTGGAGCAGCAGCTTGGTCACAAGTCACCTACAACAGTGTCTCAGCTAAATTAAGGGAGCCCCCTCAGCTAAATACAGCTTCTTGTAATAGATGCTACAGTGCAGCATTGCCTCTGAGGTCAGAGTCATTTACACAGACTACATCATGGAGTCTGCTGTTTTATGAACTAGTCCAGTGTCCTGTGATGTTTGAGATCACCTGGATTTGGCTTCTGTGCCCTGATAAATTTTAGGTGAGGTGACCTTTAAACCCTGACCAGTGAAGTACACTACAGTCCTGCAGTCTTTTTCTTCACCTCAGGTAATGTGCAGAAGGTTTGAAGCACTTAGAGAAACAATGTTCCAAAACATTTTAGTTAACACTGCACAACCTTGAGGTCCTGAGCAACACAAGTTTAAAGTTGACTAAAACTAAGGAAACCTTCATTTAACTCTTGTGTTGACAACAGTGTATTTAAGCAGTTATTGTTTCCACTATAAAACAAAAGAGCTCATCCTCATCTTGAATTGCTGAGTGCGACATTCAAGGTCAAGGTTACATGAGAGAAAAATCACCCTCTCTGTGTTCTCGACCTCTGTAGCCTTCATTTAGTAACACAGGTCTGTTTCTACAGGCACTACACTTGTGTCCTTGATAACTCTGAATATGTCCAGTGAATAAGCCAACAGTGTTCCATACCCCAAAGAGTACAACTCTGCACCCCATTCTTTACATAGTTACATTTCCCATCCACTTGTTTTTAAGGGCACTCTTATTTGAAGCAAAATAAAAAAAATAAATACCTGAAATAAAATGCAACTGTGCAACATTTTAATGGGAATATAGCTTCCGCCTATCTGTCTTCTCATCACTCACTGCATCTTTCCTCTGCTCCTGAGATCTTATCTCTAGTGACACATTAGGCACTGTAGTTGTAAAGCTTGGTTTACACCCTTCAGCGTGGCAACGGAAGACAGCAATAGCGAAGATGGCTCTGTGTCTTTTTTGTAAACAAGCATAGGGTTTGACCTACCATCATTAATCCCTCTGTGGTAGCTATCCAGGCCCTGAGGCATGCCTGCCCCACAAACTCCTTCTTTTTAAAGTCTGTCGTTCTCTCTATTGCTGTGTCACATTGCCTCTCTGTGTCTTCAGATCTCTCCTTCTCTTTCACCATGTCTCTGTCTGTCTCTACAGCTCCCAAGCTTTAGATCTCCCCATTGAATCGCTGTCTGTCACTCCAGGCTGTCCTTCACTTTAAGGATGGTAATCCAACAAGTCTGAACTTTGTGGCAGTCACAAGTTTCTTGTCTGTTTTGTTGTTTTCTGTCTCCAAATGAAAAGCTGTCCTTTCCTTACTCTCTAACCGTCTTTGCATGTTCTCTTCACTTCAGTACAAATTCCACTGACAATATATTTGTTAATTGTATTTACATGAGTATAATCTGTGAAGCAACGTGAGACACACTTAAGATGAAGAGCTAGTTAAATAAATGCAGTGGAAACTATGCTCCAAACTCTTACCTAGAAAATAAATGTTCTCCCTTTGCCCATAATGGTAAACGAAGTGGCAGCAGTGTTTAATGGGTGCCATTTTGAAGGAGGAGAGACAGCAGAGTTTACTTCAGAGCTATGGATTAACAAAGAGACTTTGATAGTGTAGCACTTCAAAAAAGTGATTCAGAAGAGCTCAGATTTCCTTTTCAGCAACTTATCATCTTCATACAAAACAGTGACTATGTTGTCAGTAAGATCATTGTGCTGCCTTCATGTTGCACCTGAAGGAAAGTTTCCCCCCAGGGAAAATCTTCAAGGTGGTTATTTTGTGATTAATATTTGAAATTAACATTTTTCTTGACCAACTGCTCACAGGAACTCCTTCAAAATTGATTAATTATGAGAGCAGAGCTGTGCATGTAATCTCTATTGTGTCTCTGATGCAAACACAACATAGTCAAGCCTCAGACATTACAGCAGTGCTGGACCTACAATGCTGAATCAGTGTCACCAAGAAATGAGCAGGATCTTGAACTTCCTGCTATGTGATTTTATCAGAAACTTCATATAAATAACTAGATTTAACATTTTAAGTCTGATTCTTTCCCTGGCCTCTTGACTGTGTAACAATCAATGAGATGATTATTTTCTCAATAAATCTACAAAGAAAACTGTTTCCTAAAATTCTACAAATTATACAGAATGTGCTTGTAAAAACAAAACAGCAGCATACACTGATGTTTGAGAGGCTACAGAGGGTTCTTTTGGTGGACTTGCTTAAAAATGAATTAAACAGTAGATCCTTCATTTGTATCTAACAGTTTGATTAACATTTAGTTTGATTGCTGAATTGTACACTCAAATAAAAAAAAGTTTTATTCTAACCGAGATGTATATATGATATATGCGGACAGAAAAAGCACAAACATTCAGAACGCACCACTCACTGTGTAGCCATTAAAGGATTCACACAAAAAGGCAGTAATATACTGTTAAACAGCTCCCATTTACGGTCATTTCTCTCTTTCCACACATTTCTCACTACCACCATGTCCTCACTCGAATAAGAATAGGCTGATCTCATCCGGCCTGCGCATGTTTGTGTCAAACACGTTGCCATACAAATTTTAAAAAATGATTGCTCCCTCCTCTCCTCCTTTCCCCCAAAGTCGTGCAAAAAAGTCCAACTGCTCAAATCAAATGAACGAAGCCAAATGAAAAGTCTCAGCAGACTACTCTCACGATGACACTGTGCAAAACAACACTTTCATCACTGATCTACACCGACACAATCCTGTACCAGCTGTTGATTTCACTACAAAGTCTGTCAATAACACAAGCACTTTTCACTGGGTTTAATAAAAGGGCTCCAACATTGAATTTATAAAGTGTGGGAGATTTACAGATAAAATAAACTTTGTAGCGCTCTTGCCATCTCATCGTTTAGACAAGTGTATGAGAGATTACTGAGAGATTTGTAAAGATTTAAAAGACTTAAAATACAAGCCTGGCTGAGTCTTTCCAAAGTTAATCCGATTCCTTGTGAGTAGTTTTCTAATTATGCTGGTGCCAGCTGATACCTTTTCAAAAAAGCAGGGAGAGACAGAGCATCTGGGGACAGAAGCCTTGATGAAAGGTGGTGTATCAAAGGGACAAATAAGGACCTCTTATCTGTTAAACCTCAAGATCCAGTATCAGAGACCAGATGACAGATTTCTCTCTGGCAACATGATCTAAAAGGCAACAATGGGATCAGAGATTGTAACAAGTCATTACAGTCTACAAAAGTTGTTCATCCTGAAGTGCGTGAATTTCATTATCTCTTTGTTCGGTGATAACAACATGGAAAAAGGTTGAAAAGCTGTCAGATAAAATACAAGACAGATTAAGAGTCTTCATCCACTCAAACAGTCTCTTTTACCCCACTCACTCACACGTTCACATATTAATGATGGAAAATCATTTAGGGGGTTCAGTTTCTTGCTCAAGAACACTTCAGTGGATTATAGGGGAATCTGGGATTAAACCAGGATCCCAGGAAAACCACGCTACCTCCTGACAAACTAATCTGACCCATTGATGTAAATTGCAACCACACCCTTACACATGACTTTACATCAACACAGAGGCTACACAGAACAATTTTTCACTTGGGGTTTGTACGTTGGCTGCTTCTCTAATGTGCTGTAATATTTCCCTGCTTAAATGTAAATTTGACTCACTGACAGCAAACGTATCAAAGACAGTAGAATTCATTCTCTGTACAAACCAAATCCATTGTCACTCAGCCAAAACATTTACTTGCAGCTCATTCAATAAGATCAGTCATTTCAAATTGGACCAAGATGGTCAAAAGACATCGGGTCATACTGCTGGCATGACTAAAAATCTCTCACTCAGAATGAGTATCCATGTAGCATGGTATAAAACATGCTTGGGTGGTAACTTCTGGCACAACTCCATTATGCGAAGCATTCTGCTGCCACGTTACAGAGGGAAAATGTCATATCACTTCACTAAGTCTAACAAATTTGCCTAAGATGAGAACATACAATACAGAGGCATGTGTCTGAGATGGAAGAAAGGAGAAGAAAAAATAAATATGTTAACCCACATAGCCTTTCAAGAAGTCTCAAAAACAGGCTGTTAGAGAGAAGCTTAAAAAAAAAGCACTGAAGGATGACAACCAACTTTACAAACAGGAATTTTAATTAAGAAATTTCAGAAAAATCAAATGCACTAGCTTAAAAGAAAAACCTGAAGCTGGCATTAAAAGACGGAAGAAAGAGGAGAGTGAAAAACACATTTCTATCAGGTAGAAATCCTAAAGGGAAGAGGAGGATGAAAGAGAAGTGGACTCTCTCCACTCACAACACAAACTCACAAAAATAACTCAAGGAAAGGAATAAGTTGACAGCTTAAATTTGACCTGTCGAGGAGGAGTGTATGCCAACAGTGGAGTTGCATATTTCTTAAAAACACAGAATCTGGATCAAATAGTTTTATTTTTACAAAAGAAACAAACATCAAAACTCTGCACAGTTACAAAGCCTGCTTTTGCCAAGGCAGCTGAACAACATAAAAGCTGCCTCCTTGCACCTAAGGTAGATTCAACTTCAACTTATAAAGCATTCAAAATTATAAATTGCATTAAATGAATCTTTGAATGAATCTTTCAGAGAAAATTATCGTGTATATCCACTCAGTAATCCAGGAACAAAAATGTATTTAATTTACTGTAACTACCTTTTGATCAGATTTATTCTTCATAGACAGACTACAGTCTTGTAATGAAAAAGTAATTGACCTTTTTTTATTTATAGAACATGCATAAAGCAGGTACTGAAGATAAACAGGCCTAATTTGTTTATGTCTGAACAAAAGAACTGTGAAGAACTTGATGAAGATTAATATTAATACACACATATATAGTATATAGAATTGAGGATTCATTTTATTAGCCCCCCTATGAAAATGTCATTGTTTTAAAAGTATTTCCCATGTTCTGTTATATTTTTTTAACACAGCTTTTTCAAACATCCCGGTTTTATTTTGGTTGCTTCCATTATTTGACTTTGCACACAGAAATTCAATTATTCCACAAAAACCAAAAACTGCCAGGGTAAAAATTATATATTATATTGGTAGCTGGCCAATCACAAGAGACTCAGTGTTCTGGGGGGCGGGCATTAGTTCAGAAACAGAGTGCCTGTTCAGAGGCTGGCAGAGAGCAGCAATAAACTGGCTTAATCTGAAGAGACTATGAGGTTTTTAACCATAAATATTATTCAATTTATCATCAGTAATCTTGGTTTTTGGTTCAAAAAGACCATTCAGTGTGACCTTTAAGTCAGGACTTTGTGCAGGCCAGTCAATAAGGTTCACTTTGGTCTTCGGGAGGTAGTTCTTCACCAGTAGCGACGGATGTTTTGGGTCGTTGAAGTGTTGGAAGACAAAACCACGACTTAGACACAGTTTTGCTGCAGACCTTCAGGTTTTCTTTCAAAATCGAGATTCTCAGTTCCAGACGCACTGAAGCATCCCCACAGCATAACACTCCCACCACCGTGTTTCACTGTGGGGACGGTGTTCTTTGGGTTATACAGCTCTCTTCTTTCTCCAAACATAAGCAATATCTCTATGGACAAAGAGTTCTAGTCCGGTCCCTAAAATGTTTTGCTCTGTTTAACAGCACTAGGGAAATACCTTTAATACCTTTAGGGGGCTAATAATTTTGTCCTCAACTGTACTACATTGTATGACAGCTAAATCATGGATTTTTTTTCTTGGTGTACTGGACATCCACAGATGTAACTCTTGTTTTCCTCTGCAGCTACATTCACCACTCAAGCCATTTCAGACTACAGTAATGGTAGAAAAAGTAGAAAGAACAGGGAAGTAACAATGCTTCATTATGAAGAAAATTTACTCATACAAGCATAAAACAACCTGAAGATGTTTTCTCCCAGTCACAAAGCTGAGAAATTGTGTATATAGACCAAGAAATCAGGCCAGAGTGCAGTGACTCAACAACAGTAAAAGCAGCAGTTGATTAAAATAAATAAATAAATAAATAAATAAAAAATTACAGTTGACCTGGAGTTATGATTTTCTGTGTCTTCTAACAGTATACGCCATGGATGTCTGTACAAGACTCACTTATATATACGCTAATATGACAAAAAGAAAGAATCAATGATAAGCAAGAGGTACTGAATGAATAAAGAAAGATGTATCTGAGCAAAACAGGTTAACCTGCTATTTTAATCTATTTTATTTAATTAATTGCCACTACCATAGTACACCAATGTGTCCACGTCACTTTTAGAGCCCCGACTTTCCTCTTCTGTGTGCACCTTATAGCTCTTAATATGAGCAGTCATTTATTTCAATAAGACAGCCGGCATTTCCCATGGTGGGGGAGATAATGTTTGTGGAAAAGACGCAGCTGCAGGCCAAACCAGAGTCATTGATTTGGCCCTCAGCTCTACGGGACAGTCAGGCTCCCTAAGGAGACAGCACAGGGACAATCACGGGACTCAGCTGGGCCCCTGCCCCCACATTCATAATCATTCCTTTTAAGAATAAAATGTCCAGATGCTTGTGTGGTTACATAATGTCTCCTCCCTCTTGCTTGTGACCACAAGTTTATTATGACTGACAGAAATGTGGATTTTCAGATGCTCTAATGGTTCATTTCGTCTTTCATTCTTTTTCTCCATTAACCCATCACCTCCATCAGACTTCAGGATAAATAATTATATTAACCGATGCCTTCGTAGAGCTTCTGATAATAAAAGCGGAGGTAGAAAAGAAAAAAATAAATTGTGGTTTAGAATACATTTTTCTGTACTAACACAACACAAACCTGACATATATACATTATGGATTTTTTTGTATGAATGTAGCCCAAGTCGTTCATCCTCAGACAGGCAAATAGCTCAAGTGTTGCACAAATACCATGATGCCATAGCACAAAAATGATTAAAATGATGAAATGCCCCCTCTGCACAGTGAATCTGAGCTTCCTTCCTCTGGAGGGAGGTTTACATTCCTGAGATGTAAAACAATGAAATATAAAAGTAGTTTGTTCCTGCAGAAACTGCAAATTTGCAAAACAAGTACTGTACCCTATACATTTATTCATTTTTTTTATTTTGACATACTTATTTTAATGATTTTTTTTTCTACTATTGCTCCTGTGATACTATAATTTATTTATTATAATGTATTTTTACAGTCTTGTTTAATGGAGCCAGAAGCCATTTTATTTCACTTTTTTAGTTAGTTTTAGAATTGTTTGAATTCACATCTTTTGTTTACCATACCTGCCATTTCTGTGCAGTCTGCAAGATGTTTGTTAAAGGATGCTTCTGCCTTAAAACTGCTAGACAAAACAAATAAAGGGACTTGACTTGATCTATCTATCTATCTATCTATCTATCTATCTATCTATCTATGGCGAGTGACCTTTTCACAGTCAAGCAGAGATGGTGACAGCAGATTGTATATTTTCCATACATCTTTGTCTGTGACATCTTCACACATAGTAACCTCATCAAAAGCACATCACAGTCAAAACAATGCTTTTCATGTTTCAAAGGACAAGAAAACAAATACTACAGCAGAATAGCTGTTGTGTCTGAAAGCATGTTTTTCATTTAGACTTATTTTTCAGTTGCTACACATGCCGTGTAATCGTCAATGATCTGTTCTCTAGTGTGTTCCTTAATGAAGAATCCCTACTGTAAGCTTTAGTGCTTTGTGGTCTCAAACAATGAGAGGAATAAATATGTCACTATCTATCTGTACTATGGCACATTAAATCAGTTGTTATAATCATCCTGTTTAAATACTGCATTGCTGAGAAACAACTAAAAGACTCAGCCTCATGTTTGATTTATCAGTTAGTTATTTTATCATTTTTGTACATGGGTACCTTTGGACTTTAAATTCAAATTATTTGTTATGACAAAAGTAATTTAAGAATATCACCTTGAGTAATTTAGTAATAATCAAAGAAATAAGTGCATATTTTATGCCCTTGTGCATGTAGAAATACACAGCATAATATAAAAATGAATCAAAATAAATCAAAATATTAAGTTGTAGCTTGTGACATCTGAACCAGCTGTTATGAAACTTTATTTATGATCTAGACTTTGATACCTCTGATTGTGAATCTGAACTTCACCAGCCTGATGTCAGCAGCCTTCTCCATGTAAACTCTGATTAGGCCATTTGTTATACCCTGGCCCTAATTTACACAGTACTTGCTTCTAGTGCAGTTTTCTTCCACTTTTTAAAAACTGAAACATGAAGGACAGATCAAAAAACAAACATATGCTTGGCATTTGAAAAGACAGAGCCAGTAATATCCATGTCTACCTTTGATGTAAGGTGTTTAATCCTTTATACCCATTGAAACAAGGAAACTGACCTTGAGGGCATGTTTGTGCTTTCTACATTTCTGCTTCTGCATTTTCACTCCAAGACTTAAGACTGATGAAAGACTCGCTTTCATTAGCCGGGTTGATGTTTATTATCTTGCCGTGATCAGATAGGCTGTTTGTCAACTAATTTGCAGTTGGCTGCATATTATAAATGGGTCGTTTGATTTAATGACTGTCAAGTCTATGGCTGAATGCTAAGATAACAAAAACAAATATTTTTCCAACATAAATAATTCATATGTGTCAATAACTGGCTCTCTATGTATATCACATTCTGTCACCACGTACAGGCTGCATGGCCTTTCAGTACATTTCACTCATGCAATTCAGTTTATGTCCAATTATTCCACACTTGCAGTGCTTCAGTTATAATAATAATAATAATAATAATAACAAACCTTAAAGTCAAAACAAATGCACCAACAAGCACCAACAAATGCAATAAGCTTTTCTTTCCTATCTCCTTTACAGTGAAAGTTAAAAACAAGAAAAGGGAAATTTACGTGAGGCATCCATTCACAACCTTTGCATTAAATCATATCAATCAATGTTTGATGCCAAGTGTCATAAAAACATGTTTTAATGGAAGTTACAGCTACATAAAACCAAAATGTGAAAAGACCTTTGTCACATTCTCTGTGAATGGCATTCTTTATGTGTGGCTGGTATTTTACCAGCTGGAAATTGATGATTAATTCCACAATGTAATAGGAGAGTTGTGGTGAAGAGGCAGAATAGAAGGTGTGGCTTTTTCTCTGCTAATGTGAGCCAAACACAGCCTTTTTATAAAAGGGGTTGTCTCCATGCCAGGGGAAGTGGGAGGCATAAACTATAGGGTGATTATGTTAAACAAATGACTGCCTGGTTAGCTGCACCCTCAGAGTGTTACATGCATATATGAAAGCAGAGACACACACTCACACATCATCTCAGGTTCCTCTCACACACAGACCAAAAGTGACATAAGCATTTGGCAGGCTTTGTACACAGAAAAGGGCAGCACACAAAGGCAATACTCAAGAGAATACAGACTTCATCCAATAGACTAATTAACATCTCCCAGTTCCACCAGCCAGCACTCTATGGTGCTGCAGTTAGCTTTGGATGATACCACACAATACAGCCAAATGTGTCACTACGAACACATGTTTAAACAACATCTGATCTTCTCCCCTAAAGGCGAGCAAATGACTGCAATTAGCATCAATGGATCCCAAGCCTGAGCCTCAGCTGGTGTGAAGTTGGACAAGGCACTTCATGTTTTTTGACACATGCTGCTCAGTGTATAAAAATTAGGGACAAATGATGTAGTTCATTGTTTATGCAACAAAATCATACAATAATGCCATAATGGCAGAGGCTTGGGTAGACAGCAGAGGTCCTTAATTGCTTGACCTAATATACCCCAACCCATCTAACCCACTTTGCCTCAGAGAAATGTAGAGTCTGGCATAATCACTGCGTAGCATTTTCATAATTAACTACAAAACATCTATAAATTCTCACAAATGAGAAACTGAAGCTGCTGTCGTTAAGCTGCTGACTGAATAAAGAATCTGCTTCATTTAACAATTGACTTCGTACATTACATTTAATGTATCATCACCGTTGTCTTTGCAAATATGTCAAGTCAAGTCAATTTTATTTGTATAGCCCAGCATCACAAACACAATTTGCCTCAAAGGGCTTTACAGTCTGTACAGCATGTGACACCCTCTATCCTTAGACCCTCACATCGAGTGAGGAAAAACTCCACAAAAAAAACCCTTTTAAGGGAAAAAATGTAGAGGTTTGATGGGATCATCACTGGTACAGATGGGATCTCTGTCAATTTTAATTGTATTGTTTTAATATTCAGCCAAAAGAAACAGCATACAACTTGCATTGTCACTGAATAAATACTTCTTGGGCTGCAACGATTCCTCGAGTAGCTCGAGTAACGATTACAAAAAATGATTGAGGAATTTAATCTGCCTTGAAGCCTCGTTTAATTAAATTTAAAGCTCACATTTAGCACGGATTCTTTTTAGTGTGATACAACGTGCTTACGTCACAGGCTATGCGTCCCCTACAAAACGGAAAAAGACAGAAGCGGGCTTTGGGTAACGTGTGTGGACAGTTTAGCTGTACAGAATGGCAAGTGCCGGGACCAAAAACAGTGAATACAGCGAAAATGAGCAAACGCAGCACAGCGAAAGTAATAGGAGGAATAAGATAAAAGTATGTTTTATTCCACAGAATACTCGATAGCTGCAGTCCTAAATGCTTCATATCTTAACTACTTAGATGCCCTGGTGTGGCCAGTGGGATCTGTTTTTAAATCACGTACATTAAATGTGGTGAGTATTTCTGCACTCAGGATTCAGACTTTAGTCTTTTAAACTGTGTGTGGCTGCAAGCTTTTAAGCAGATGTCCCATGGAGGCTGCACTGGGAGGATACCCACAAAAACCACAGTGAGTGCGGAAACCAGCTGAGATGAACATCACTGATCTTAGTCAGGAGTAAAATGATGTGATTGTGGCGAGGAGTGCAGCCTCTGCCCACTGGGACACTGGTCTCACTACAAGCACTCCAGCATCTGCCACCTGGCCATTAGTTAAATAATGCATGAGGCCAATGTAAAGCCTGTCACACCCAACCTCCTACTGATTAATGTTGGCAAATGCTGTGAAAAGTCAAGCAAGTAAATGCTTAGGAGCAGGAGAGTCAGGACAATGTATGAAACCATGTACAAAACCACACATACACAAAGTATAGCCTCCTAGAAGCTTATTGTGGTAGCACACAGGCATCTATGGATTAAAGAAGGTGGGCAGATTAAGCTCACAACCAAGAATTTCGACCAAACTTCCGTGACACGTGCAATTCATCTGTCAGTCTCTTTTGCAGAGACACAAATAAACAGCATGTTTATCAACCATGACTGAATGCATTTGTGTCTCCCTTAACAGTGAACAGCAGGAAAGAATTTCAATAGCTGTACAAACTCAAAAGTCACAGTGACCCAGGACTTTCCTCTTGGAGAACATTTCCCATCAGATGACTGTTACACCACAAAGGCCATTTTACTCCCAGAATAGCAAATGTTGGGAAATGTAATCTTTGAAGGTTTAACTAAAAAAAGCCTGACAAAGCAATTTTCTGGCAGAGCAAGTGAAGGAAAGATCAAGCACCAGAGCTAAATTCATTTTTAGGCAAAGGAGTAAGAAAAAAATGATCTTTTTATATATTATTGGTTTTTGGACTGACATTTTTTTTATAATGGTTGACCTAAGGTAAAGTAAAGTAATTGTTGAGTGTATAAAGCCTCTAGCAGACTTTCCCTGAGTGATGAAAGCAGATGTCTTTGTAAAAACCATGATTGTAAAGCCCAACATGGTGTCTTGAAATTTACAAAATATAACATGTTTACAATATTAATTTGTATCTATATAAACTAAACAAATCTTCACATTAATAAAGTAGACAGGAATAAGAAAACACAAATGTATTACAGGGCACTACTACCAGACTCCATCAAAGTGCCCCTTTCCCCTGCCACTCTTTTATTGCCATCTCTTTCCCCAACTCCCACAAGTACTGAATAATTAACAATTTGGTAAGGCCTAATCGTGTGGACATGGCAGTTGATTTGATTGAACTTTGGTTTTTGGGGGGAAAACCCAGAGACACTGGAAGGAGATTTGCACTTTAGAAATAAATGGTAAAAAGAATTTGATAAACACCATCAGCTGCTCACACAATCTGTTAAGGTGATGAGTCGTGATGCAGGACGAGAAGACTCCTTCTGCCTGGTGTTATTACTGAATGTGTCCTTTTACATGTGCAGCCAAACTAGGTGATAAAAAAATACACGTACCCAAAAAAACACACGTACAAACAGGTATGTACATCCTGTGTGCAAACACACCCATTCCCCTGTGATCTGCATCATCAATCATTGAGTTTTTGTGGTCCAATTTTTACATAATATTACATGATTGCAATAAAACAAGAGAATTTTTTTACAAACACAGAATTAGACTGCTGTTCAGTCACACAAAATACACTAAAATGACGTTATACATGGCTTGTGTGTATTATATTGAGAGCACAGTAAAAAATCTCATGGGTTATTTTATTAAAACCAGTAAAATAACATTGCCACACTTTGACGGAAGCTAAATCCTGAGAAAAATAGCAGAAACAAGATTTAAGAATTGAACAAACTACAAAAACAAAGCGTTTAATGACTCAGAAATGACTGACCAAACCCAGCAGCAGTCCAAGACTGCATCTTGCTCAGAACTTAGTTGAAAGGTTTGTTTAGACATCTCAAGTCTCTAGGCAAATATTCAACATGTCTCTACAGTATGCACCAGATGCACCAGGAGCAGCAGTTGATAAAAGTTTTTCTATAAAATCCACAAAATAATGTTTTTGTGATATCAAATCTGTGAGACATGAAAGAGAACTACTGCAGGGAAGCAGATCAAATAAACTCTTTACAATGTTAAAAGTCTAGTAAAGAAAATTAAATGTGATGAAACCCTTCTGATACATGACTAAGATATTTTTGACAAAGACTTTGCACAGCATGTTAAGCTACAACAACTTCATCCTAGAGATGTCACTGTGCCAAAATGTAGCTGTGGGATCACAACTTTTATTTGAACATTCCTAAAGCCTACAGAGACACTTCAGTAATGTATAAGTAAATCTAATTGGGCAATGGAGTCTGTGGTAGCCAATATGATTTTAAGGGACGCAATTCAATTTGGAACCTAAATTGCACAGAGCCATTTGATTTCGTTGTAGACAGATGAGGTACGGTTAATGTGTGTAATGTGTGCACTTTGAAAAGGTGGTGTTGAATAGTGTAAGTAAATTACAGTAGGCTCCCCCACCTGTCCAGAAATGCATATCTTTTCTTTCTTTCAGTTGTATCAGTGTGTGTCTCCTAAAAAAGTAAATGTGAATTCAAGAAACACTTCTAAATCAGAATCTAATCCTATAAAATTCAATATCAAACTTCAATTCAAGTGCCAACTCAGCCAATTAGGGCATGATCATCTGGACAAAGTATTGGAGGATTAATGTGGGAGATCTCATCTCTCCTTATGACACCAGTTTAATTGGTCCATAACTGTCTATCAGCATCTGGCCATCTGGCCACAAAATGTTCTGTATAACAAGAGTGCATGTCCCAGTGTAATATCACTGCTTCTGTTTCAACTAAAACATGACTCAATCTCAGTGAACCACACGGGCACATCTGGTGCTCTGCAAATCATGTCACTTTTGTTTAAAATTTTGATTGAAAAGTGAGTGTTCTTTTCATTGAAGAGGAAAATGTATTTAACGTGTCACTATTACACATCTTTCAAAGTGACAAATGTTTTATTTTTTTAAGAAAGAACAACCGGTCTCTTCTCGTGATTTGTAACTGTAAAAATATTGGGGTTTTTTCTAGAGATCAAATTCCTTCATTCAGAGCAAAGAAGACTGTTTACTTACTGTTCAAATGCGCATTGCAGTTTGTCAAATGAAGATAAAATAGCACATTGGCAGTTAGTTTAAGTTAATGTGCATGCCTGGTAGTCATTACCTCCACTGGTACCCATCCTCCCAGATTCATGGCTGATGCATATCCAACGTGGCAGCCGGTCACCAGCACTGCTCCGAGATGAAAAGTCCATCATCCCGGCTTCCCTCCTTCCCTCTCTGCTCTGCTCTCTGCCTCCTGCCAGAGCTATTTGCTCAGCTGTTCGCCTCTCTGACCACATTTATCCCAGATGAGTGGTGCAGCTTACCACATTAATCTGTGTGAGTGCGAGTGTATATGTGAGCGTCTCCGTCGCAGGCATCCTTTCATTGGCTCCCTGATGACTATTATAAGACACACCCTCAGTTGATCAGGGTGTCACACAGGAGAATACATACAGTAGATCTCAGTGGAGAGACACTGTGAGTTAAGTGGAGGTCATTTGGAGCATATATGAGTATCCAAGTATCTGTGGAGATGTCACAGCACATAAAGATCTGAACTCTTCCAGCCAGAGATGGTGACTCCATTCCTACCTCCTGGTGAATCCAGCAAGGCAGCAATAAAATCCACTAGACAGAGGTGAGTGTAGGGAATGTGCACGTGTTGTTGCCGATTAAAGTATACACAACCACCAGAGACCATTTCAGCATTAGTGTTGTAGTGTATTTCCCATCACATCTATCTTCATGAGTCCAATGACTTGTGAGACAGACTTCATAGAAATATACACTCACCAGACACTTTATTAGGTACATCTAAAGAAAACCCCTTCTACTGCTTGTTAATACAAATATCTGATAAATCACTCACATGGCAGCAACTCAATGCATTTCCCAATCATGGTACGTGCTGAAGATTAAGTTGAGCATCAGCTTGATTTGAGTGACTTTAAATATTGTTGGTGTCAAGTCAAGTTGGTCAGAGTATTTCAGAAACTGCTGATTTCCTGGGATTTTCACAACCATCTCAAGGGTTTTCAGTGAATAATCCAAAAAAAAAGTAAATATCAAGTAGGCAGCAGTTCCAAAATGCTTTGTTGATGCCAGAGGTCTGAGAAGAATGACCAGACTGGTTTGCTATGATAGAAAGGCAACAGTAACTCAAATAATCATTTATTACAACCAAGGTACAATAAGTAGAAGACCATCACTGAACACACAACATGTCCTGGGCACTTAATGTGGCCCAACAATCTAACCAGCTACACTCATGAAGCCTGTCAATCTGCACTACATGGTACCTCACTGTCACGCATCCATATATATTAAACATCTTTCTGCAGCCAAAACTCTTTCATCAGGGTCTAAAACCATCCGTGAAAATGTGGTGAGCTCTCCAACACCCACCTACTGTGGACTGCCCACAAAGTAAAACAAATAACCCCTGTCACCCCTTTAAGAGGAATCACTCTGTATGTCTTGACTAAGATTTATGCCACAGGCAACAGAAGAAAACAGTGGGGAACTGTGCTTAAATGCTGACTTTTTTGCTTTTTTAAGACACTGCCTGCTTTGCAATCCATCACGTTTGCAGGTGTGTGCTTTGTAACCCCTCAGTTTGCTCTTCCCATTTACAAAAAGGTAAGAAATGTGATGCTCCAAGCCAACACATTTTATTCATGGAAGTCTTCAGGGACTATTTTTATTATTAACAAATAAATAAATAAAACGAGCACCAGTGAAAGTACATTTACAAATGGCTTTTCTTTCATCGCTTCATTAAAAATACAGTGTAAACCTTTAATAAATACATATATAACAAGTAGAAATCTGTGATGATAATGAGAAGAAAATGATGAGTAACTGACCTAGTGTTTCTGTTTAGTTGGATAAAATAACTAGTGTTCACAAAACTAGTAACTGCTTCCTCCTGGATCTAACTATAACTTTTGTTGTTTGCCATTGTGACTGACTGCAGACAGTGCACACACACACACAATGCACTGAGACAGATTGATTCAGAGACTCAGTTGTATTATGTTAATAGAAGATAATGTAACTTAGCCTGGAGCCTATAGCCGCCAGCAGAGATGGGGAGGAGACTGTAGTACTTTAGATATTTTTACATACACAGATATATTTACATATTTTTACGTATCAGTAGTAGTATTCCCTAAGCCCATGACTTCCTTGGGTTTTACTACCTACATGGTGCTGTACTACTGATGTAACATTGCTCTTTGAGTCAGGTCAGGTCATGGGAAAAGACCCAACTTAAACAACAATTATCTACAATGTAAAAACACTATAGAGATTTCAGTAATGTCAAAAGTACTTTTGTGTGTGTGTCACATCCATATGACTACACATTGTGAAGTCAGTGTTCTGTTTATGAACTGCTGTTTTGAAGCCAGCATCGCGTCTTGTTTTTCTTGGAACAAAAAGAGACATGAATGAAAGAGGTTTTGGAAAGGTTTTGGATGGATCTTACTAAGATGTGCTGTAAATTACACCATAACAACACTAAACACTAAACCTAAAGCATACCTTGATTTATCACCTACTTTACTCTGAATTGGATCACATTTTATGAAATGGACACCATGCTGTATTGAAGAAGACCTGAACTAGTGGCTGGGGCATGAACCCCTTGAGAAAAATGATAATTGATGAAAAAAATAGGTAATTTTCTCATCAACTCACACAGAAACCTTTTTACAACCAAGCTGTAATTTACAGGGTTACATGTCTCAGGCACTTCTACAAGAGCTTCACTTTCTAGACCTGGAGAGACATGGCATCATCAACAAGGAGGGAACTACAGATGGAACGTGTATGCAATAACACATTATATGCACTTAAACTGGACATATTGACACTGTACCACATACTGTATGTTACAGTTTTGTTGACTTGTCGTATATTTAGGTATATTACAGCTTTTTACTCCTGGCTATAAAAATGAAATTCACGAGTGTGGGGATTTTTGAGAAACATGAGAGAAGTAGAAAAGGCAGTCAAGTTGAAGAGCATTCATCATCTCAGCTGTCTGTGCTGAAGGAGAGTAGCGAGAAGATCCCCCTATATGATGAAGTCAGACAGACTCAGAGGTTGCTGTGTGGGCTGCATGTGTGAGTCACGAGAGACATCACTGTTTATTAAGTCTTATGTGGATTTAAAAGAGTGACTGCTGAAAATAAGTGATGCAAGTGCAAGTTGTTATTCTGCATCCAGGGAATGTTAGTTTTCAGCTGAAATTATAATAGCAGTGTATCTGAGAATCAAAATGTTACAGTGTTAGTCATTTTCCTGAGAGAGAGAGAGAGAGAGGATGGTACCATACATCAGTTTGTGTCTCACAAGAGTTGATTCTACAATCTCCTAATAAGTACAAGTAATTTCTCACATTCATTGTAGCCTCTGGTCATTGAGAAAGTTTACAGCAGAGTGGCTGTTCATTTTCAGCATGACACTGAGACTTGTTGTCTGACTTAGTATGCAGAGCCCTCCATCTCTCTCTTGAGAAGCCTCACTGCTAATAATGCTGCATTGAAATGCAATAGCAAGCTCACAGTTTTAATGGTGACTGATGGAGAGTGTAGATGCATTATTGCTCATCATTCATCAAGTTAACTTTGCACATTACAAACCTGAATTATTTTCCTGGAGATTCTCTCCATATTATAAATGGGATACACGATATAGAGCAAGATGGTTTTAAGTAACTCTTTGCCCTGTCTGGGTTGTAGTTACCAAGTAAGTAAATGGATCTCAAATCACTGGTTCAAATGTATTCATTAGAAAACAGACAACAATATGAATATTTTTTTATGAAACCAATAAGAGAAGAATAATTTTGAAGACAGAAAGTCAAAATACAACAGAACATAAATTAACAAACTAAGGTATGAGGGATTTTACATGTCCTTTCTCCTTATTGCACATTGCCCTTCCTCCTTGAAGTACATCCATTTCTTCAGTCTCCTCAGTGAATGTTTGTCACTTTCTTTTCCAGCCCTTTCCCCATCTTCTATCTCTACCCATTTCTCTTTTCCAATTTCCTGTGTCCTCATCTCTCCTCTACGCAGGTCACTGCACTGCAGATTGCAGTAAACCCAGAAAATCCTCCTCATCTCACAGTGCAAATACCATCTGTATTAGGTTTGCCCTCCGCCCCAATTAATGGCTAGATATATGCCCCATAGCATCTGGGAGAGCACAGCACACTACACAAACAACGTATCAGAGGGCAGAATGTCAAGTATCTGTGTAGTTACAAGCCACAAGTGTTGCAGGCACTGCTTAATACTCAGACAGCTTGTCAACAATGTGTGAATGCAGATGTTACTAAATAAAATGCTATAATCGCACTGACTTTTAGAGAAAAAAAAAACAAAACATTATTTTGTTTCACCTTGAATAGATATGGACTCATAAGTTTGTTATATGTTTTCCCAAAAGTTGATTTGTATTATTGGGCTGATAATTTGCTCCCTTTAAGACTGTTTTTTTCTAATAAGACTCATGTTAACTATATTTCAAAATACAGTGATTTCTACAGAACCACATGTTATTCTCATGTATTTTGGATGCAGTTGGAGTGCGTGGTGAGCATATAGGATTTTCTCTTGTATGTGGATTTTTTTTTGTTACCGAAACACATTAAAGTTAGGTAGAAGCTGTGATTTTTGGTAAAATATTAGAAAAAGTAAAAATGCATTTGACTTGCTTAAAAAACAAGTTGACTTATTTTGTCAAGTGTGTCCTTGGGGTTTGGATCGTATTACTGAATATTAATTAGCTTTTTCTGCTACTGGCAGATTTTTTACAGCCATAATGAAAGAAAACAATGTTGTGAACCTTTTGTGACATTTAGGATTCAAAAACACTAACTTATAAGGCTGTTCCAAACACAAAATGTCTGTGCTGATGTAATCTGCTGGCAGAACATAAACAAAGCAAAGTAAAGAGTTGTATAATTTCTGTGTAAGTTTACAAGTGATGGCTTGTTTATTTCTGTTTAGGTTCCATGGTTTAGTCTACAGTTTAGTGGGAAAGCGATGTGCAAGTACAGTGCACAATGTTGTCATATTTCCAAGACACATCTTCACACACTATGACCAAAAGTTTACACTAAGCTCATGGTCTAAGAGAAGCAGTCTTGACAATAAAATGTGACAAATTCACCCATCTGTGTTCTGCGTGTGGGCAGGTGCCTCTGTATGTAATTATTCGACTAGTAATGACTTGAGACTCTGCAGCAGCGACTGTGGGAGCAAGAGAGCGCATGAGTCACAGCTCAAAGACATAAATAAACAACACAGCAGCTTTGTTCCCTTGTCTAGAATTAAGAACATTAATTATTGAATTGAACAATAAATGGAGGTGTCCTACAGGGACATGTAGCAGACAAGATAGAACTACAGGCTGCACCAGGACAAAGAGGACATTTAATAGCAGAGGAAAGGGAACAACACAGTGCTAAAAATATCTGAAGATATAGGAAGCTAGAAGCAACATCCAACAGAGGAAGACATTAACAAGTTCATGTTAAATATGCTGGGCTGAGGTTGCCCATATTTGAGGTATATGGAGCATTTCATGTGTACCGCGGAAACAAACCCAGGTGAGAAACATTCACTTTAGCACTAAGCAGAAAAGAATAAAATCTCAACCCAGGGTGGGTGGTGTGACATGATGAGGGTGGTCTTGGGAGTTCAACATAATATCTTGAGCAAAATTAAAAAAACAAAAACAAACCAAAAAACAAAACCTCCCACATCATCCTCTTGCACTGCAGTGTGTATTTGTGGTCACAGTTGCTGACACAGACCACTAAGAGAACCAGCCTTGGCATTGTTTACTCAAGCCACGACATTCAAAGAAACCAGCCACGGCCAGTACCAGCAACCTTACCTCAGTCTCCATGGAGACCATGTACTTTTGACTGAGAACTTTCCAGGCTCATTACCAGATGAGGTAGTGGGTTCTAACTGTCTGTCTCGCTCTATTTGCTTCCCTTGCACACATGGATCCAAAGAAATATATAGAGAGAGAAACTGAGAGACAGAGGAGGAGGAGAAAGGAACTAAAAAAAAGGTAGAGTAATGGTCTGAAAGAAACTGCAAGTCACAGAAGGACCCAAGGAGAGGACAGCAAATGAGAGATTTAGATGTGAGAAATATGAATGCAAAGGGAGTAAAATGGGGGGGAAGGTTAACTGAAAAGGAGGCTGAAGACGAAGGATGACTAAAGGCAATGCTTCTTAAATGCCATCTACCCACACAGCTCCAGAGCAGCCAGGATAGTGCTAATAGTCTGTTTGGAGAGAAGAGGAAGTTGGCAGAGGGATAGAGTGGGACAGTAGACTTGTTAACCTGAGGGTGACATTTTCGAGAAGCAATAATTATCTTACTGGACGTGGTAGTCCCACCATGACATATAAACCTCCTATAAATAATAATAACAGAAAATGGAAGATGCATGGACTTTTTATGAACTTAGAGAACTCGCTCATCACAAACACCCATAAATTGAATCACAATCAAACTCTGCAAAAGCATTACCTTTTACATGAAGATGTGCAGCTCGGAAATAAAAAAAAAAAAGCTGCAGAGTGAAAAACTCTGATAATGAAGGCCATAGGATGTACAGCCACCCGGCCAATGACAAATCACACACATAAAATGAGTCAGCCTAATGGAGTAGAAAATAGAAGAATCATGAGGCTCTTATCCCTGTTAATCGCAGTCACAACAGCAAAACTATGGGTATATAACAGGAGAAGACGGAGAGATGGGTGAAAGACAGGAAACCAGAGGAAAGTGTGAGGGTCTCTACAGTCTTTGTTCTTTCCAATCACAACAAGACCCCTTCATACAGTTATCAGCACTCCTAAATACTCCCCACACCCCAGCTTGTTCACTATTGCAATCATTCAGTTGGGTGCCTCTGTATCTGCAATACAGTCAGACAGCGTGTCTATTAAAACATGTCCAGCCTTACAGAACCAACATTCCTTCTCTCCCCATGTAGTACACTGGACCCGTTTGATTCTCATCTATTTCTGGCCCACTGCTGCTTCTCCTCTCATCAGCTCTTCTCATCTGAGCCTCACTAAGTGGCCACTGCAGAATCTTAATGAGGGGAGAAGGCTCACAATTCTGCACCCAGTGCCAACAGGAGGCACATTGTCATATCTACAAAGACACACATCATCCATACTGGTGGAAATATCAGGTATACCTACAGCAATGGCTGCTGTTAAGCATTTTGCATGATTTTTCTCTTTATTTTGGTGTAGCACTGAAAAATGTAAAAGTGCAGACACAGACTTAAGCTGGGCATGAGCTCATAACATTGTGATCACAAGGCTATAATAACTATGTTTCTGGATTTGAGGCAAATGCTGAGAAAGTGACTTTAATTGTAAAGCAACACTCTAGTCTGGGGCAGCAAGGCAAAACCCCCAAAGACCTTAAAGTAATAATGTTAGCACTGTTGCCTTTGCAGCATGAAGACCCAAAGTCTTCCTAGCCTGGGTATTAGGCAAATTAGACACTCTAAACTGACCATGAGTGTGAGAGTGAATGGTTATTTGTCTCTTTGTGGTCCTGCAATGGACTGGCAACCTGTCCAGGTCAGCTGGGACTGGCACCAGCCCCCCCCCATGACTCTCATGTGGAGGATAAAGTGGTAAGAGGATGATGGATGGATGGGTGGATGAAGTAATAATGTCTTAATAGAAATTTGACAAGTTTCAGAAATGCATTTTAATTTACATTTCAAAACTGTAAATCTGTATTAAAGGTTAAAAAAAAGTTTTTAATCAGTACAGTAAGTGCCTAGACAAACTGGTATTTTTTGTGAAATCAACCTTTAAGACTTTAAGTACTCAGAAACAGTAATATTTTGGTAGAATATACATTTAAAACTAGAGCCCAAACAACTGGCAAACCAGCTTAGAGACTCATTACTGCCACCTATCTACCTGGAGTGTAGGTGAAGAAAGAGAGACCGACTCTTGCAAGTGAATGTGTAAAAACCGTGATAGTTTTCAAAACATCGATTGAAACTAAAAAAAAACAGTCTCGAGTCTTGTGACCCGTTAAAACTTTCAACTGTGATCATATTTTAGACCCTTCTCCACTCTTCTATCATTCTTATTTTTCATGATTTCCATCACCTTGGTTACTCAAGATGCTTAGAAAAGACATAGCACACCATTCTTGGTCAAACCACCATTTGATTTGGATGATGGGGTTTTTCTCAAAACTCCGAGACAAATTTCATGGCAAATCTTTGGTGGAAGAACAATAATAATAATAAGAAAAACAAGAAACCCAGACAATGATGATAATAATTACTATTACTTTACATTGTCAAGTAGTCACTCTAATAATGAGTTCTATGAGACAGGTGTACATTTAACTATGTTTTCAAAACTCCAACTTGAAGTTACCAAAACAATGGTTTTCTTTAAAAGTTCATGTAATGAGTCAAAATATGTTTTTCTCATTGTTTTAATGAATGACACCATAAACATTTCCTATGGCTCTGGAAAGCAACTTAAAACCTTTTATTTCTTCAATTCTTCAAAAGTCAAAACTCACATTCAGAGTGATGCACTGCATAGCATGAACTACAGTACAGGCCTGTAATCAATGAATCAATGATACACTTTGGCATGACAGCGTCGGGTGTGAGCCTGTGAATACATCTCTGACACTCAAGGCAGCAGAGCAATATCTGAACGCTAAGCCTAATGTAAGTCAGTCTTGTGGAGACAGACACTGCACAGGCATGTCACTCCTGACAAAGATTGATTGTCTGTGAGAATACAGATTTCTCACAAGCCGTTTCACCCTCCACTGAGAGCTGGACAGGCATCTTTCCTCTCAAGAAATATATACAAAAAGAAAAAAAAAGGGTGCATTACAGGCTGTATGATTTTAAAAGGTTGAGGGATTTTAACAAAAAAACTATTAATGTCATTGCATCCAAAAAAAATTAATGAGGGTCTGATTATGCATTGTGGAGATGTTTGTTGATCTGAAGGATTTAAAATCTAATATAAGTAGCTTATTGCTTTGGATCCAGATACACATGGACATTAATCTCTAGGATACTCTTAGTACAACAAGATGTCAACTTTTAAAGCTATTCTTTAATAAATTCCTATAATAACATCAATGCTTTCTCCTGTGATTATGATGCAATTATGGTAGGGATAACACCACAAACAGTTTTGCAAAAAAATTGGCTGTTCTGACCTCTGTAGCATCGGTGTTTTAGATCTGTTGTACTTGTGCTTGCATCCAGCTGTGACACGACATAAAACCAGAACATGCAGTCATACTGGGTGGGAACACAAGTAGTATTTACATTTTCAGTGTAGTTATCATTTAAAAACCAGAGAAAGCTACAAGACATGAAGCAAATCTCAATCTTCAGGGTTGACTATACAATCATTTGACTTGCATGGCTGCAATCATGCATGGATTTTTATCTGTCCAACATCCGATCCAGTGATTTTGACCAATACTGATACTACTGAGTATTGTATCGGCTCATCCGTACAAAACTCACATTTAAAAAACAAATCCATTAGCTGTGTGACAGCTATTAAAATGGTATAGTAACACACAATAATTGCTTTGGTTAATACCACTGTGGTGAAACACTGTGCGTACAGGGACTTTTCTTTGACCAATGACACTAAAACTAATTTTGTCAAAATCAATACAATTGTATAGGAGAACACTATATTGACATAGCTGAGACAGTAGTAGAAAAATAATACAATGAAATTAAGCAGTTTTATGTGTGTTTATCCATGCTGCCCTACCCTCAAAACCCTCAAACTACTCTACTTTCTCCCAAAGAAATTATCTTTTAGATTCTGACAATCAAACGCTGTGTTGCTGTTTTTGTTTTATGGCCAAGCCAGTGGCCTCTGTAGAGCAAGGTTCTTGTCTATTGTGCAGTGATGGTGAAAATTACTTCTTCATTTAACCTAACCGTTTTACTCACCAGTAGTGAGTAGTGACCACACAAGGTATCACAATAATCACCATATCCAGTATCCATAACCAAATATTTAAATTCTACCCAAAACTGGCTTTCATGCATCTGTTTTCATCAGTGATCAATTGCATATGCTGGCCAATGCAAAGCCATTTTTAACTCACCACAACCTCAAGATACTCATACACGCCTTCATTAGTTCAAGATTGGACTATTGTAATGCACTTTATGTTGGTATTGCTCAGTCTTCTCTGAGCCGCCTTCAATTATTACAAAATGCAGCTGCTCGCCTTTTAACAAACTCAACTAACAGATGGGAGCACATCACTCCAATCCTTTTTTCTCTCCACTGGCTACCAGTTTCTTTTAGAATGGATTTTAAACTTTTAATGTTTGTTTTTAAAGCCCTAAATGGCCTTGCCCCAGCCTGCTTAATAATAATTTTAACTGTTTGCAAGCACAGCAGAGCTTTGCAGTCGTCAGACCAGCTTCTGCTTGATGTGCCCGGGTCAAGATATAAACAGTGGAGTCTTTACAGTTGCCACATCAAAGCTCTAGAATAAGCTTCCTCCTGATATCTGTGTTATCACTGACCTGATCCAAACTTAAAACATTTTATTCAGAATGGCTTTAAATAACCAGCAGTGCTGTGACACTTTTATTTCACTTTTTACTGTTTTGTGTTTTATACTGTGTGTCATTAATGGTTTTTATTCTCCAAAGCACTTTGGTCACCTGTGGGTTTTTATAAAAGGCTATAGACAAAAGTGCATTACATTACGTAATTTAAAATATACCTGATACCTAGCACATACTACACATACATAATACATAACCCATATTATGAATGCCATACGGTGAAGCACAGCACTGTCATACAGTGTGTATTAATGGTTGTAGCTAGAGTTGTTGGCTCTTGTGTGTTTTTGACTTTGTTTTTTCATCAAGATGCCTGAGCTCTAAACAAACAGGATGGTCACGAACATCATAAAAATAACCATTTAGGTTATCAACATAACTGAGTCTTGATCTTTATAAAATTCCATGGGACCCTCAACAGCAATACATACCAAGCTTCCCTCCTTTTCATCTGTAGAATTATTATCCTCATTAATGTCCTCAAGTGATGTTTCATCAATGTAACAAGTAACTGACCTGTCTTCTTTTGTTTCAACTATGCCGTATGAGTCTTTGATCAGTAATACTGTTCCCCTCGGGCTGACAGAGTCAAAAATTCATCTTCCTGTTCCTTGACAACTCCTGCTCTACAGCACACACTAGAAAGAAATACATCCTACATATAAAGTATCTGCAACCAACCAGCTGTCAAACCAACAGCTTAGAGTAGCAAGAGCAAAAAGGTGGAGAGTAAATGACAATGAGGGGAAAGAAAATCTTGCTCTCCCTCCCAACTTCCTTTTGAACTCTGGCTGAACTCACTTCATTTTGGATGAGCTATACAAGACAAAGCTTCTTCACTCCAGAAGTGCAGTGACTTTTAAAATCACGAAGCAGCTTATAGTAACTGTACTTTTGTCATATTTCAGACATAAAAACCAAATCCCAAAACACGACAACTTTTCAAGTTTTCCCTTGTCGGGAAAAACATATTCCTAAATCGATGCTTATGTTTACATGTAGAAATATTTGCACAATGCAGTGGTAAGTCAGCAAATTTAAAGCAGAGAATTTGGTGGAAAAAAATATAAACTGATCACTATCAAAAATATAACATTTACACCAAAAGATAATTTGACTTGAGACTGAAACGTTTTATTGGTCAAACGTCGCTCTCTGCAATATGTATGTTCGTGTACGGTATTACGTATTTCATCGTAAATCTAACAAAATGCATTTGCAAATTTGTCATTTGCATTTTAGCCTGGAGAACACTGGCTTAAAGAAAGGTCATTCAGTTTGGAGGTCATGTGATGAGGTGATAAGGGTCATGACAGCTGAGTCAAAGTCAAAAGATGCCTTTAGATGCATCCACCCTAAAACTAACACCCTTACTGTAATTGTCTAGACTACACTGAAATTCACTGACATGTGCTGTTTGGTTCACCAGTTGAGATAATCGATTCATTGGCAGTTAAAGTTATAAAGGCAGAGGTCATGGCGTTTGCTCTCAACATATCATCTTATATTATTTTATGGACTGTGTAATGTCTTCATTAGATAATGAAAGCTGATCTACTGAGAGCCATGGGGTTGGTCACTGCTCATTATCCTGATCAATAAAATAAAAGACGACGACATGATAGGCTCTTAAGTGGGAGAAATCAAATACTTTTATGCAACCAATGAATCAACTGGAATAAACAAATCCTTATATATGAGGAATCTATAATGGACTGTAAGCTGCAACTCAGGAAACACATTTGAGTTAATCCCTGCTTTTCTGTGGTGAATCCAGCTGTGAGAAATTTGTAATTGCTTTAGTTCAGTGTCAATGAGTCGATTTCCTTAAGCTTGCAAATGGAGTTCTGATGTAATGATGCAGAATATTTTGCACACCTGCAATTGTATTGAATGTTAGCCACCTGTTTTTTTTTTTTTTTTTTGCAATAGAGACCTTTAATTCTTGGTTGGCTTGAAGTGACACGTTTCCAACAGTGAAGTGAATTTAAGGTTTATTATTGTAACTAATGGTTTCCTAATGGTCCTTGTAATGCTTATTCATGAAAAAAACAGTTTAAAATTTTAATTTTATATCTTTTATTTGTAAGACTGATGTATATTGAAGGCTTTAGAGATTTTTTGAATCACAACTATATCTATAAATGTTGGACAGGAAAATTAAAACTCAGGGCAAGAATCTCTGTCTCATTTTCTACCGCTTTATCTACTAAAGGTCGCGGGGGGTGCTGGTGTCTAACTCCAGCTGACATAGGGCGAGAGGCAGGGTGCACCCTGGACAGGTCGCCAGTCCATCACAGGGCCACATAGAGACAACCATTCACTCTCACATTCACACTTACGAGCAATTTAGTGTCCAATTAACCTAATCCCCAAATCTGCATGTTTTTGGACTGTGGGAGGAAGCTGGAGTACCCGGTGAGAACCCATGCACCACGGGGAGCTCAGGGGCAAGAATATTCAAGAAAATACTATGTTTTTTTGCAATATTCCAAAGAAATATGAATTTTGATTATAAGCTGATCTGATAAATAAAATGTAGCTTTAGAAATTCAACTGTAAATTCAATGAACGTGGAAAATTTAACTGATATGTATTGTACAGTCCACTACAACACTTACTTTCACATTATATCATGACACTACAATGTATAAATGTAATATCACTGTGTATAAAACAAAAATCCTGCAACTCTGTGAGTAACATACTTTTTGCTCTGACAGACACATTTTATACAATACATTTACCATTCACCCTCAGGTGCTATTCATAAGCTTGGACATGTCTACACAGATCACTGTCCTGTAACATCCTGCATCATCTGTCATTCTAATAGAAGCAACAGCACGGCTAATTTGACAAGCGTGTGGACATTTTTGGAGAAGAAAATGCATCTGCAGAAAAAAATGTGACTTTCAAGTCTCTTTTCATCCGATGAAATAGGAGCAGAAAATCAAGAAATGGTTTACGGCATGTGAACAAAACTAATGAGATAAAGCATTAGTAGACAGACATTGTGTACGTGTGAAAATGACACCAGAGGCAGTATTTTTTAGCCTTGTTAGAGAAGGGCAGTCGCTCTCAAACACACTCACAAACAGACATCACTTATGGTTCTGTGCTTGTCTGTATCTGTCTGTTTACAGCCATTAACGTAAGTAATGCTCCCTGTACGTCAGCACGATGCCAGGGCTATGATGACACACACATCTGTTCTCCGCCACCCTCACCTCTCCCACCCTATGCCCACTCCACGCACTGTGCCAGTCCTCTTCATGTCAGCCCTGCACTGGCACTGTCCTTCCTATCCACTGGAAGCTTTATCCAATTTGTCAGGGTTGGCGGACAAAGATGCCTCCCTCTTCTCAACACTGTCTATTCCTCACTGTGCGGCCATGAGATGGCCCTGTCTGTGCCAGCAGGCCTTATGGTACCTGATGGCGGTCTCCACCTGCCACTACTCTGAGATCCTTGTTTGCCCAATCTGCCTCTCTAACTTAGCAGGCACCAGCTGGCCAGACAGACAAATGTAGGCTGGATAGCCTTCATAGTCACCCAAGTCAGGCCTGGCTACCTGATGAGAATAAACACAAACAGCCTTCAGTCTATAAAAGAAACAACAACAGGTAATTTAGCAAGATAAAAATAAAACAGTAAAACCAAATAAAACACTCTTGTTAATCTGTGCTATTTCCAGTATAGTTTTTAACCTTCTTCCAAACAGTGGGTGTGTTATATTAGAAGTGTGCACTAGAATCTCCAAGAAGAAAAATGTCAAGCTTTGATTTATGATGTGGACATTTTGAAATGTGCAGCTGTTTAAAAAACAAATGCTTTCCCTCTTTGGTCACACCACATCATGTTTCAACATTACTTTGGCTCTTCATCCTCTTGCTCATTAGTAAGACAGGCAACTATTCATTTTCTCCCTGCTGTCATACTTTTACAACAGATGAAGAAAACTGTATATGAAAAAATTTTGTTATACAGTGATATTCAATAATGGACTCATCTTAGCTCAACACGGCATTATTCCAAGCAGAATGTCAAGTGCAAATTTAGGGAGCTTCGACAGGAGTGTTAAGTACTCCAGCTATGCTCGCTATGTTAACGTCAGCTGTGCGCAAGTACCTCTACACTCCCACTGATCCTTGTCTGTAAACATGAAACATCATTATTTTAGTCTAACATTCTTCTGGAAAGAAAAAAATTCAAGGAAATGTCCCCACAGATCCCTTGACTTACCTTCTAGCTGGTGAAAACAGTTCTGACAGAATCACTGATCCGAAAGTCTCCTCTGCTAAATGACTGTGGAATGTGTGCAATGAGAAATCCAACACAGGACCACTACGCGTGTCTGAGATCACTCTGAGGCAAAGCAATGTCTCTGCACAGCTATATGCAGTAACTCTATTCTATATCTGCTCCCAAAATACCCTCTTCATCTTTGGCTTCTCACACCATGTGCAACAAGCTATGGCCTGATTCTAACCCTCTCTGGTGAAAATTCACCTGAAAATGAACTCTGTTGTACACTGAAACTTTGAATAAATGTCATCAATGGATTATTTATTTTATTTTATTTCATTTTTTTATGCTTAGTAATGTAATGATCAGTCAAACATGTAATGCATACGTGTCTGTTTCAAAGTAATGGAACACTTCCACTTCCACAAACATGAGATGAAGTGAAGAAATTTCATTTCATCGTGGCTGCACATCTGACTGCACCTCAGTGTGAATAATTCTGAACAAAATCATATGAACCACCATCGCCCCCCCCCCCCCCCCCCCCCCCCCCCCCCCCCAAGTCCGCACTTCTTCCCTCAGTCCCTGTCACATCACATCATTCAAAAACCGCTGGGGGGTTCCATGCCTGACAAGCAAACACTTTTCTCATCTCCTATCTCCGCCTAATAGGAACCATTCTCTGGGGCTGAGCAGACCTGTTGGTGTTCGTGGTGCAGATTTCTACACCAGAGTCCCATCCAATGTAATTGCAATATAGCCTTGCATATATTAAGCTGCGATAATTTCCAATTTTATACCCTTTATGATCACTGAATCACTGGCAGTTATATTAATGATTCTCACCCACGTTATCTGGAGGTACAAGTTTCTACCGTTATGCTTGAGCCTTGTGGCAAGCACAACATAAAATGAGGGTCATCCAGAAACTAATGGGGTATCTAAGTGGATGTAGTATAAAAACAATGATGCCAGCCTCCCACCATCATCCACTAATGAAGCGTTCCATCAAATTAATGAGAGCTTTAATCTTTGTTCACAGTAGTCTATCCACATTGTGCACTGTCCATTACACTGGCCCATCACCTTCATGGAGCCATGTCATTTCTGTAGGAAAGTTACATTTCCACCCTGAGTCCACATATGACACCGCTCAGCACATGAACTCTATCTAAAATATATGCAATGTCACTGTTTCCAGAGCACCGGAATGATGCTCAAGGGTGCTGTGAGCATAATTTTTTAGGCCATCTGAGGGTAACAAAAAGGTAAATACTCGAGAGCAGCTCAAAAAAATTGTTACTGTACATTGTGTATCTAGATATAGGGATAGGGAAATAATATACTGTGTGTGCACAGAGGTGAAATTAGTTCAATAGTGTTTCAATTACAATGTCATACAAACACACAAGTCTTGTGTCAAGGCCTGCTGGTCACTGAAAACAAACTGACTTCAATAACTTTCTTTTAACTTTCACTTTGTGTCCCCACCCAATAACATAGTCCATACCAGAGAGAAGTGTCCACGCGAGCATCTCTTTCTATAGCTGCAAGAGTAAATTTTGTATCATTTGTGGATGTTTTGGCCACTCCTTGCAATTTTAAAAGGGATTTTTTGATTAAAATTTGGTTTAAGGGTTAGGGTTAGAATTAGGTTAGTGGTATTAAGATAGCTAAAGTTAGAATATGGGGCTGGGGCAGTGGCTCTTGAACGTTTTCTGCTGCCTCTCCACCACAACTCTGCCCCCTATTGGGCAATCACTGGGCAAAGGAATGCATTATGTCTATAAGTGTTCACACAACTATATATGGCTGTGGTTGTGTGAGAGTGTGTGTGTGCGTCTGTTAGAGAGGGAGAGAATGTTTTAGCCTAAGCAAATGTCCTCAAGAAACCAGAGATTTTTAATTTTTAAACATTAATGAAGGTGCAAGGAAAAATTATCTGCGTAAAAGCATGTGCCGTGGAGTAATGTGCTTGCAATGCGTGTATAAGCACTACACCCTCAGACAGACATGAGACACCACATCATATACAGTAGCTCAAATACCACTGTATGGTAATCAGTCTTCATGAGGTTTCTCTCACAGATGATGTCTATGATGTATGTGAATGAATGACCTTTAGGCTTACAGCTCACTCATCATTAACATGCCTTATTACCTGCAACCGTGTGTTCGGATTACAATATTATTAATTCTACTAACATGGTTCATTCCAGTTGAAATACAACCACCGGTGGGTGGTGATTCCTTCTACTGGGAATTTATTAGAAATTCGCTGCAGTCTATGCCAAGAGAGAAGCTTAATGAAGTTTGCCGAAGGCAACTGTACTTTCCAATTTTTGTCGCACTGTCAAAGACTTGCTTTGATGAGCGACCATCTGTTGGCTAACTTTTTCAAATAAATGACCATAAAAATTGCTATAAACAGGAAACCTGTGGACGACTAATATTTCTCCTCACACAAGTCATTAAGTTTCCCATTGCCATAGACAGAGAAGGATTCAAATGCCATCTCCATAAAAAAACACACTAATTAGATATGAATACATTTTCACAGCTTGAGGTAATTCATTGCAGTCTTTTATACGACTGCATTACCCTGTGTTTTTGTTTATTCGCTGTTCAGTATGCCAGCTGACATTCAACACTTATATGAGTGGCAGTGGCTTTTCACTTATCCAGCTACATCAAATCAATGAAAGGGAGATTGAAACGGTACAAAGGTATTTGCATGTTGCCTAATTTCAGGTTTTCCAGACATTGTTGTGAGCAGACAATAGACAGCAGGAAATGAAATTCATGGAATTCTTTAATCTATGTAAAGACATTTTACATTTGAATAACTCTGCTGGGTTTTTGACATGGCCACAGCACAACAGTAAAAGAAGACCATAGTTGCAATGATAGCGCTTAATGCAGTAAAAGTGATCACATGCTCAGTGCACTAACGTATGTCAATGTGGTTATAGAGACTTAAGCAAATGACAAGACAAAGCACACTGGCCTGGTTTATAAAAATGTGTCTTAAATTATTGCATACAAATATTGTGATGTAGTCATATATTGTTGGCAATAGTTACAGTAGATATTACCTGCAAACTCATCCATGGTAAACTGAAAGAGCTGCAGTTCATTTGACACAATATAGTTTTAGGGCTATTGACATGTGCAGTATAATGTAATTTATAGGCACTAAAGTTAGTAATCTTAACAAGAATGCAACTGAAGCAACTCTGTAAAAATACAAGCCTTTTTGCATACATTACCCTAATTGAAGAGGATAGGGCATTATGTGAAAGTCTGGTGCCATTTTCAAATAGCTGAGATATAAAATTGTATTTTCTAATTATAATAATACTGTCTTTATTGCATACTACACATATTAAAGTAATGAATCAACTGTGATTTCCTGCTTACAATGTATGTATAGTGAATGCCTGTTAGGGTAGTAGACTGCACTTTAGAATTAACATAGTATACTTGAAAAGAGTCAGTTTTGCAGATTGATATGTAGCATTAGAATTACACCATCTACATAGATAAAGGAAAGGTAATTATGTAGCTAAATTGAATCCTGCATGTTATATGTACCATTGCAGGTATTTTATGATTCATATTCATGTAGAAGTTGCAGTGTTGAAATTAAGGTTCATCATCAGTTGGGGTCTGTGTGAACAAAGACATTTAATACACTGATAATTGTACATAAATGAAGTGAGACCCACTGAGGACTCATGCATAAAAATTTTAATCAGGGAGCAAAGATTTTTTTACTTAAATGCTGTGTAAACCACAAAAGCATGTAAGCCCACTTAGCAATTCACTCCTTTCCCATTAGCAGTACTTTTTTCTAGTGAGTCAGCGAGTCACATTTAAAACCCTGAAATGAAAAGCAGCATGGCAGCCAGTGACAACAGATAGTTTGTATAAAATATCTTTTATTTCAGTCTCAGTACCCAGTACTTCTGAACCACATTCAACTGCTGTTTTGACCATAGATGGTACTATAGTAGATTATGTAGGAGACGAGCCGCTGTTGCCCATCATGACAGCTATGGAGGGAGCTATGACTGGTCACAAGTCACAAAGTAAAATAACACTGATTTAAACTTTTGCACCTGTGATGTACATTTTGTTAAGAGGATAAATGGCCAAGAGTCTAGTGCTGAGAATCTCTACTTTTATTAATGAAACAATTCCAATTTGCAAGGTCCTAATCTAATTTGATTTGATTCAATATGAAGTCATTTAGAGATAGTTCAGTTTCCATACCAATTTGGTTGGTTTTTACCAAATATAAAAGTGGTCCCAAAGTTACATCAATAGAATTTTTTTATTTAATATGAGAACACACTACAACCCTACAGCACAGTCATACATAATAAGTCAAACCTGAACCTTAAAAAAGATGTTCAAGTTCAAAATACCCAGCTCAGAAGTGCATCAGACAGTTTGACATAATTACCAAGTTGTCCAGCAGAGGGTGCTATGAAAGTAGATTGGCCTGAAGAAGAAGACTACAGTGATGTCATGCAGTTTTGAGGTGACAACGGAGGACACAGACAAATTATCTTTAAAGCTGGGAGTATTAGTGGCTCTACACCAATGTTGGCAAAGTACTGAACAAATTTGCGAGATTTGTACAGAGGATAGAGGTAGAGGCATATTTTAAGAGATCGATCTAAGGAATAGAGCTGTCCCTGTAACAGATTTGTCACCAGAATAAATTAAATTATTTCTGTATGAACCTGCTTTATATCTTGTCTTCCTCTGCAATAATCTCATCCATATGGCAGTATGTGCCAAAGACACACCAGCATGTAGACTAGCAAACCCGGGAATCAAACCCACAAGCTTCAAGTTGAAAGATGACTCGCTCAACCACTGAGCCACAGATGTCCCTATCTAAGTCTGATTAGTGTCAAATGGTAACCTAGGAGATCCAGTGTATCTAACAGTGGTTTAAGTATGCATGCCACATAAAAGAGACAGCAGGTGGAATCATTTTTTCACATCCTTTTACCTTTTTGCACATTTATGAGAATGACTGTAACAAGTATTTACTGCAGTAAGAATGAAAACCACATTGCCCACAACAACCATGACTGAAATCCTTATAAAAGTAAAAATAAAAAGGCATCACCAAAGTAGCATAAAGATCAACAGAGAGAGATATAATGGGCCAAATGTTCAGAAAGATCTCCAATAGTCAAAGGAAAAAAAAATGTCCACAGGCATTTGTTTTTGGACACGATTATGGCTGATTTTTTATACAAGCAGCCCCACATTGTGACACAAAAGCTACATGTAAGACTAAAAGTCCATGACCTTGCCTGCCACATGACAATACTAGTGGGCTGAGGTGTTAGATGGTTTGAGGGAGCAATGTCATCAGTCAGAAAGACCATTACAGTCTTCAGTCTATCTTTGACCAGTGTATACTGAAGCATGCACTCTTCTTATCGATGTATTTATTTCCCCTCTATGGAACTGATTTGATTTGATTAATCATTGGGTCTAGTGGGTCTAGTGCCTTGCTTAGCCTCATTTAGCTACACAAAATTCCCAAATAGGACATTAAAGTATCTACAATATCTATCCATCTATCTGTCTATCTGAGGGCGCTAACTCTGGTGTCTGTTTTCATTCTTGAATGTAATATTTTTCCCAGTCACTATAGCCAGTAGACTTGTTTTACAGGTCTGTTGCATTCAGGCACCGGAGCATTGAAGGAATTGGGTCCAATGCATCCCAGATACTCTGTTGTGGAGATAGGTGTGGTTTTGATAATCCACTTATTGTTTTTTTTTTCCAAAATGCCTTCATACAGTCCCCACAATCAGGAAATTTTATTTTCTTGTTTGCTTTCCGCCCAAGTAACATCAGCTCACTCACAGGACAGGACATCTGTGGAGATGGATAACACCTTTTTTTCAACTCAGGCTGACCCTACTGATTCAAAGCTAATTTAGCTATTGGTATGTTAGTCAATATTCACATCAGTATACGATTTGTTTACATACTTAAATTAGGGCTGCAACTAATGATTATTTTCATAATCAATTAATCTGACAATTATTTTCTTGATTAATCACTTGGTTGTTTGGCCCATAATACGTACATGTATGTCAGGAAAGTGTTTTTCAAGTCCTTTGGACCAAAAAAGACATTGCTATTATTAAACATTATTCACTTTTAATGTTTTCTTTGTAATATGTATTAAAAAAAATGGAAATATCCACATTTATGAAACTGAAAAATCAGAAAACTTGTTATGAATTATGAAAAACAAAAATGCTCAAGCAGATTCATCAATGTTCAAAATGGTTGATCAATAATGGATTATTATTCATAATATTGCTAAATAAAAATGCTCAGTAAAAAACACTCAGTGAGAAGATAAAATAAAAAAGTCATCACACATCAAACACATCATGATGTGCCTGTTTATTGTACTGACCTTACTCATATACAGTAGCTGTGTCTTTGCTGAAAATAAATATAAATGGGTTCTAGGGTTCAACAATGGGTTCTCAAACTATGGTATTTGTACCACCAGTGGTATTCATGCACTCTCTAGTGGTACGCGGTGGCCTGTTCAGAATGCACTGGAGGCCTCCTCCACAGAGACCTTCTTCTGACCTGCACTATTCTTTTTATTGTTCTCAGAGCTCAATTATTTTATTTTGTAATTTTAAATGAAGTACAAAAAAACTGACCATTATGGAAACATTTTTGCATTTTTGCCCCCTCTGTTTAAGCTTTATTCATCTAATAAAATATTAAGAAAAATAAAATAAACATGTGATTATAGGTTTATGCTGTCCTACAGAGAATGAGCAGAGGAAATCGGGTAAGAAAGATAGAACATGTATTAGTTTGGTTGCCTGCTCAATTTTTGTGGCTGTTTTCTTTTTCCATTTTAAAAGGAATAAAGAGGTGGAACTTGGCACAACACCTGAGCTTGTTGTTACTAGAACTGGCTTTTTACAAAGCTAATATGACACCCCCAAAAAATGTCTTCATAATATTAGTGTTAGACTGTCATATGTGACAACATGATAAATCATAAACAACATTCACATTCTGGCTCTTAACACTGTAATATGTAGATTTACAGTTGTGCTGAACCTTAATTTAAGTTCAATATAACTCATTAGTGACAAATAAGAATCCCACGTCCACACCCTGTTTAAGAAGAATGTTGAACAGTTAGTAATTGGTCAATAAACTTTACGAATAGACTTTCGTTGACTCCAGCCCATCAGGGTTGTCTGACCTTATCCTTCTGCTCTACTGACCTAAACAAAATAATACATCAAGTACTCCCTTTTATTCATGTGTTGCACTTGCTGTTAATAATGTAACATGTAATTAAACCCTCCAGGCAGTAGATATGCAATTAAGGTAAGCTACCCTGCTGGTGAGCTTAGTACTACTAGCCATGAAGGGTCATGTAGCACCTCAAACACAGCTTCCCTTAGGACTTCTGCCAGCTGTGCAATGAACCAGCGACCCTTTGCACATACCTCCCTTCTAAACACAGCTACTGGTGATAAATTACCTAGTCCTGCTATCCCCTGCCATTTCTCTTATACAGAAGGAAAAGAAACGAGGTTGAGAAAAAAATAGTAATAGGTGGATGTAAAGAGTACAAAGACTTAATAACAGAGATACAACGACAAGAGGGAGCTATACAAGCCAAACGCAGACAGGAATCGGGACCATAATCTTCAGTACCAAACACACATGCGTGTGTCATTTTTGATGCTGGGGAAAAGAGCAACTCCTGCAAGAGAAATGTATACACTGTCCGCTTCTAGGTGTGTATTATTTCGGGAACAATGCTAATATTCCCAGACTTGTTTGTGCAGTCCTTATGATGCTCACGTGAGTTTTCTGAACCTTCTCTAGATCAGTACAGAGGAATTTGTGCGTGTGCACATCTCAGACATCATTTCAGAGAAGCTGCTTTCAGAGAAGCAGCTACAAGGTACGATGACATCATTGCTCAAACCCTCCCAAAGGGATGCTTGTCGTCATTCACACTGGCAAACACACTGCTATGGAAACAGCAAGAGTGTGAGCTTGCATCAGGGTTAAAGAGATATGGCAAGGCATGCGTAGACACACACAATACACATCACAAACACAGAAATAGCAGAAAAAAAAACAAAGTGAGGGAGTCCACTGAAAACAAGGCTGACACATGACCAAACTGTTGCTGACCAGCTGTGGGCCTGACTTCTCCTTATCCTTCTTAAATTGGCACAACAGAGGGCAACAGAGGACCTACAGTGAAAACAAGTCTAGGTGGAGCCACCTACGTTTTTTATTGTATCGCCATTTCATTCACAGATAAACTGCATTCTGGAAGCCCTGAGACTGTATATTTTAGAAAGAGTGGGAAAATCTCAAAAAACCACTCTTTCATTTTCATGTGCACAACCAATACCCTACCTAAATAAAGTGCATTTAGATAGATAACGTTTTATTTTTAAAAAAGTTTGCACACAGTGTGCATGCTTTATGTGCATGGTCACTGTCTTCTCTTTTAATGGTGTAGCAGCACTACAGCGCCAGATATGGGCCTGGCATATGTATTGCAGTCTTTTTTTTTTTTTTTGGCACTATAAGTTGATGAAGACATTTCCTGAAACAGTGCTGTGTTTAAGGAGAACTGGTTTTCATAACCACAAAGAAAAAGATTATTTACTTTGTGTTCTATTTCTATGTGGATAGGGCTTTAATGACTTAATCCTAGGGCTGTCACTTTTTCCAAAAATTAAGTTCAAATATATTTATGACACATAATTTGGTTAAACAAATTTGCCCCTCTGCTGGATTCTAAGGAGTACTACTTAGGCGTTTATAAGATGCAGCCTGCACATAATTACATACCGCATTCGAAATGAATTCAAATTTTGAATAAAAAGTGGCAGGCCTAGTTAATCAACCCTTTTCTGCAGCCGACCTATTACTGAGCTTGAAAGTATCTCAGGAGAGACAGTGAGAAAAATGTGGTTTCAAGTCAGAGTGCTGCCAAATCCACAATGGAACATATCCTATCATACAGCTCACTGTGCCGGCTAACTGCTATGGAAACAGCAAGAGCGTGAGAGTCAAGTGTGTGCCAGCAGGACATAGTAATGCATGGGTGCAAATTGTACACTTATGTATGTCCAAAGATGCACAATCACATATCTCTTACCTAGCTATGTCTCAAAACTGAGTGTAAAAAAGTTGCAAAAGGGCAATCCAAGCAGCTGCAGTGCACACACATTAACACTCTCTCGTCTCTCTCTCTCTCACACACAGACAGAAAGGACAGCATTCTACAGACTGAGAAGCCATTCAAACAGCTCTCGGTAACAGTAACCCACGGCAACCCTAAAACCAGCCCCCCTTTCCCTTCTTGCTCAAGAGACACAGATCCGTTGCCCAGTTAAAGGACCCAGCAAACACAGTGCCCAAGAGTGAAAAGAGGCTGTAACTTTACCCACTCTGCCTTCAGTGAAGTGCAGCTCTACCCCCCAGCGAAAGGATCAGGAGGTTAATTATTCAACATGAGAAGGGATTTGTGGGAGAACTGAGAGTGGACACAAACCGGCAAAACCCCTCAACTCTATTGTTAAGCTGATTCACTCACTTTACTGACTTTCACTTACGGACAGAGGCATGAGCTGAAGCGTTTTTCAGAAGGAATCACATGTACATTTGGACACACATTGCAATATTTTAACAGTTGGCTTGGATGGTCCACATGTTCACACAGGACACAGTTTATTTCAGTCCACTCACAGAGAAGCTCTCTTACCATTGTGGTTGTGTTGCAGGGTCTCAAGCATGCTGGTGGAGGAGTCTGTAGCCCCCAGCTCGGCCAGTCTGCGGCTGGTGGCACTCAGCTCTGACCGTAGGTTGGTCACCTCCTGGCTGGCTGACTGAATGGCCCCATCTATACGCTGGGCCAACTGCTTGTTGTCATCCATCATATTCAGGATTTTTGCCTGTGGGACAGAGGAGAATCCAGACAAGGTGTCATGCTGACAAGTTCACCATTTCCTGTGAAGGAAGGTATCCCCTCCAAAAAAAAAATCGCTCCTCTTTCCCTTTTCAGCCTCTTCTTGTTTCCTTTGTATGAGAAAGCCAAGTTAAATCCTCAGTTTGTTCTGCCCGTTACAGAGAGTCATCCGGTTTAGAGGAAGTGTGTATCTGCTGGAAGGAGTGTGCGCTTTGGAGATATTGTATGTATGGTGGGAGTGTGTCAGTGTGCGAGCATGCCTGTGAACACGAGCGTGTGTGTGTGTGTGTGTTCCGTAACAGCATGAGTGTGTGGGTGTTAGAGAGCCAGCACTGCCCCTGCAAAATGTGCTTCCCGCAGCTGACTGTTGAAAGGACACAGAGCATTGAGAGACGACAAGCACCTTATGGACTGTACCATTTACAGAAAAAGTGGGGGGGGAGTGATCTAGACCATATAGGCACACTGAAGCCTTCCGAAGATAGTGGTGGGACTGTGTTTGACTGAAGTGCACCGAATATTTTTTTTGTATGCCAATGAAAACTCACTTAAAAATTAAACTAAAAAAGAAATAAGCTTTTCCTCTTTTCTCTCTGTGTGCTCTTCCCTCCATGGACTCATGAAAGAAGGGAAGGAAATCATTAGTTTTACAAAGAGGCAGTTATGGGGAGAAAACAATAATGTTGACAATGCAAACAAAGCTTTCATCACAGTATCACAGTGAGATATTCCTGTTCTTTTTTTTTTAGCTAAGAATGGTGCCTTTGTGAAATGGATTGGCAGAGAGGAAAACTGAGTCTGAAACTTTGAGAGCCATAAATCAAACCAAAGGATTAATCGGTAAACAAATCCACAGAAAATAATTTAACTGAAGCACTTTAAAAAAAAAAAAACAAAAAAAAAAACAAAAGATCAATACATAACTATTTGACAGGTCAGTTCTTAAAATGTATCCTCAACTAATTGTTTTATATCTACAGTATATCTACAATATATATAAAACACTTTTCCCGCTCCACATTAACCCATAAATATATGGAGATTAACCAGTCGGGCTGGTCATTTTTTGACAGCATACAGCTGACTGCCACACCACATTAGGATCTGCACTGTGACTGAAATACAAAATAAAACAAATGCATTATTCTCTAGATCTTAGTAGATATCTAAACTCTCTTCCTTTTCTTCACAGAAGAATAAAGGCCTAGACAGCAGACACAGTGACTGTCACCCTCTTTACAGACAAGGCTAATCATTCACAGCAGGAGAAACATTATGTATATTCGTCGCTTCTGTAGCAACTCAGGCAAGTACTATTGCTGCAACTATATCTCCAATCAGGATGTGAAAATTGGTGTTTTTACGAGAGCTGATGAACTGCAAGAGTGAAATTATTTGTCAAATATTCAGCAGATATCAAATAGGACGCAGATTGGTTTTTAGAAGTTCATGTGACATAAAAAAAGCCTGATGGAAAATGCATTGTGTCTCAATACAGAAGCTGAAGAGCTAATGGGGAATGTCTGTCAATATGAATTACATGTTAGCAATCCTTAGAATATGTATCATGCAACTGATTACATATATATACATAAAATATATATATACACACATACACACACATATTAGCTAACAATATTCATTAATCTTGTTGTATGTGTGATGTAAAAATGTATAAAATTGTTTAAATGACTTACGACCCAGGTGACAGTGATTAGTATTAAACACAGAATACACGTACAGTACAATGTTGAATTCAAGAGGAAAACATTTATAAAGACTTTTGAAGGAAACCTTTTCTCATATCCAGTGGAATGATATTAAAGAAAGTTGTGTTTAATTTCCAGGACCGTTAACTTTAATCATTCCAAAGAAATGTGCTTGTCACCAAGTCACCTACATGAGGCTGCTGCGTAAGATACATAAGCCTAAGAGGTGGGCGGGCATATACACATGCATATTATACATACATACTGTGCATATTAGGGCGGAGAATCGCAAAAGACCAGTATTGCAAAATACTATTTATGAAATCATGTATTGCGATAAACTCACAACAGATGTGGGCATTTGGCACCATCTAGTGGACTGAAACATCAATTGATTTTTAATGCTAATTATTTATTTGTTACATCAGTTAAAAAACTATAAGCTACAAAAAAAACAACACTTGGTATCTCAACAGCGATATTAAAGTGCCACACAAAAATCGTGATATTTCACGATGTCACACACGCCTTATATAAAGTAATTATTTTTCATAGCGTGTAGGTCCCACATTTGAACTACCTTGCCTCAAGAGTCTATTTTGCTACATATAAACATGGCTTTTTCTCAGGATTTGAAGAGAAAATGGTCACAGCTTAAGGTCATTCAACTAACACCCTTTTTGGTCTTTGCTACCAGTTCAGACCAGATCAAAACCGTAAATTTTAATATATCTTAATAAATCAACATGTCAGAGTGGTTACTGCTTCATTGTGGGTTACGGTTCAAATATGAGAACATATGTTTTCATGAACTTGATCCATATCCAGCACAATTGATCGTCTCTCTCTCTGGAGGTCTAGAATGTGTCTTCTGGTCAGTGGAGTGAATCAAGACTCACTGGCTGACTGAGGATCAGTAATTAGTGGGTGTCCTGCTGAGGGTTGGAATTAGCATATGAATACTGACATTGGGGAGAGGGATCAGCGATCATTGCACTGTGACCATTCCTCATTGTGCCACAGCTGAGTTTCCTTCCACATGGCAGGCCTTTTGCAGCCAACTCAACCGATTCAACACAATCATGAGAAAAGCTGTAACACAGTAACCAGTGGTTTTTAAGCTTGACTTTTTTTTACTTAGAGGTGTGGAATCATGTTTCTAAGCAATAACAGGACTTGCTGGGATGGTGTGTGTTGCCCAGCAACAATAGAACCTGACTTCTGTTGTGAGGTTCTATTGCATGTCCAATAGAAAATCACAAGCAGAAACAGAAGGAGAAAATATGTAAACCTTTGACTGTAACTTTAAGTAATTTTTTGCTCATATTGCTTTGGAGTCAGAAATACACTGCCTGGCCAAAACAAAAGTTGCCACCAAAGAAAAAGGTTGCACACTCTAATAGTTTGTCGGACCGCCTTTAGCTTTGATTACAACACGCATACACTGTGGCACTGTTTTGATAAGGTTCTGCAATGTCACAAGATTTATTTCTGTCCAGTGTTGCGTTAATTTTTCACCAAGACCTTGTACTGATGATGGGAGAGTCGGTCCACTGCACAAAGCCTTCTCCAGTACATCCCAAAGATTCTCAATGGGGTTAAGGTCTGGACTCTGTGGTGGACAATCCATGTGTGAAAATGATGTCTCATGCACCCTGAATCACTCTTTCACAACTTGAGCCCGATGAATCCTGGTATCATCAACTTGGAATATGCCTGTGCCATCAGAGAAGAAAAAATATCCATAGATGGAATAACCTGGTCATTCAGTATATTCAGATAGTCAACTGACCTCATTCTTTGGGCACATAATTGCTGAACCTAGACCTGACCAACTGCAGCAACCCCAGATCATTGCACTGCCCCCACACGCTTGTGCATGACAGGTGCATCACTTCATCTGACTCTCTTCTTACCCTGATGTACCCATCACTCTGGAACAGGGTAAATCTTGACTCATCAGACCGCATGACCACCTTCCATTGCTCCAGAGTCCAATCTTTAAGCTTTTTTTCCTATTGGCCTCACTGATTAGTAGTTTTCTTAAGGTTACACAGCTGTTCAGTCGCAATCCTTTGTAATAATGACCAAACTCTACCACAAACTATATGATTTTAGTTAACAAATGGTAACATGATAAAATATTAGCTGATAAAATGCTATATTCTTAAGGTTACAGACCTGTCCACCTGACATTGTGTATGGGTGAGTGAGTCTATTGATTCAGACCGACATGAACTGGCACAGACAATAACAATTTTGTTTTCTGTTTTTTCCTAGGTCACAACATGAAGCAATTTTTTAGATTCCAGCATAAACCCACATTTTCCCTGGGTGACATGGCACATACACATTTAATAATGCTTTAACCTGATACATCATTCATAAGGGCTAAACATTCATTAAATAACCAAGCATTTTATATGAGACACATTCTCTGTCTACTATAATATATTTTACTACTTTCTGACTTTAGACAGTCAAGGTACTGACTCTAAACCAGAATCATTTCCATGAAGACAATGTAACAATAATGGAAAGACTCCTCCACCATAATCTGTGTTCACTGCAATGCAGAACTTATGGGCTGCACCAAAATCACCTGCTCATTGATAGCATCTGGAATCGTCAGTGAATGAGGTGGAAAAGGTGCTGTAATGCAGAGCCATGTTAAAGTGATTTTTTTATTTTTTATGGTTGATTCTTTTTCCTGCTTTTTTTCAAGCAAAATGAAATAGTTTGATGTCCCCAGAGAAGGAAGGAAATAGAGTTTTTGTAGCCAAGTGCTATCTTGATCTATTATCAAGATCATCTCATCTTAGGGCAGAAAGGGACTCAGTGAAACTCTATGTCTGCAGTGTCAAAACACACACAGGACGAAAAACAGAAGCAGACATTGGAAACACCAGACAGAGAAAAAGCAGGGAAGTAGAGAGATGTTGCCCATAAAATCAGAACTTTTACCAGGTCTGTGTAATTTATGACAGCCGTCATGCAAAAAGACTTTCATCTCGTTAGTCTCAGGCTGAGGCTGCAGACAGGACCCAGGGAAACAAACCAAATACACCCCTAAAATTGAGAGTGTATACTGAGGCAATTGACACTATGTGATCAGAATTATCAAAATCTATTCAGCTGTTTCTCGCTGCTGCAATTAAACAACCCACTATTTCCAAGTAAATGTTCCCTACAGGGATACTTTGCATTAGCTCTTCTCTACTATCCTGATCCTGCAGACATGATGGGTTTGTGCTAAGGTGTGGGGGACAAGTTACTGTGAGACACTGGGGGAGCTATGAGCTCATTCCGGCAGGGTGGGTCAAACCAAGACGAAGAACAGGCACAGACCTTATGGAAACAGAATTATGCTCATTGCGTAATCTGTTTATTCACAACTCGTTCCTTCCTTCACTGTTTAAACTATCTGAAAATGGATAATGGGGGACAGCTGGAGAATGGCAAAGAGTTCAGCTCTGAGTGCAGTGGCAACTGTCTTTCGTGCCTCGAGGGATTAGACAGTTGTGTAACTGAAAGGTCACTAGTTTGACACCCACAAAACCCTGTGTCAGTTGGTGCCAGACAAATTCCCAAAGTGTAAGTGGGGCACAGTTCCTTATGACCGAAGATGTCAACAAAGCAGTGGATGAACATACTGTAAAACCTGAACAACATGGAGTTTTAGGGGACAATGACATACAGATGGGAGAGAGTAGTATATACTGAATGGAGAGAGTGACAACTAAATTTTCCTTACTAGTCAATCTGTCACTATATAGTTGCTACATGCAGGACTTGAGTAGCGAACAGCGGAGGAATGGGTGGTGATCAGACAGAAAAGAGGTGGGGCAGGGTCAAGTTGAGTGAGAACCATAGGGAGAGAAGAACTGCTGGTGGCTCCGAGAGTGTAATTTTAATGCAACATAAACAATATAAAGATACTGTCTCATGAAAATATATCGATAACAGTGAGTAGATACTGACGACTTCTGCTGTCCTTGTCACCATCAGCAATGCATCAACTACCAGCAATTAAATTATGCATATGCAGCCAGGTAAACAGGGTTTGTTGCATAGATAAGTTTGTCCATTTTGTCTGAGAAGAGTGGGGAATTTTTAAGATGGGAAAGATGTGTGAGGTTTTTTTTTCCAAGTTTTTCCTAATCTCTTGTCCAATTCACACTAAGCTCTTGCTCACATGCCCACTGTCTGTGTGTGGCAGAGCCACACAGTGATTTTTTTTCCCCCTGGAATAGGCTCAAGACTAATCTCACACACAAAGATACAGTACATGCTCCATTGAAGTCAAACAAGCAGGACAAAAGGAACTTGCACAGGTTTGAAGGCAAAAGAAGAAGAAAAAATACTGGTTTCAATCTGTGCGAGTGTGATACCATCAGTCGCCTTCCAGTGAAGGTGGTGATGGTTGTGTTTGTTTTACAGATGACAGAAGTAGGTTTAATGCCTGAGAAGACATTCAGACCTTCAAAAATAAAACACCACCAAAAGAAAACCTTACAAACATTAGCAAACAGTTAATTGTGTTTTTAACAAAAATGTCAAATACTGTATCTTATGGCAAGTGGTTTAACATTTAATTGGTAGACAGGATATTCACTACCAATATTTGCAATGTCATTCTTTCTAGGCAAAACTACAGTTACACATATCTGCAATTCAGTTTTTTTCTTCTCAAAATTACATTACTTTTGCCATTCATGTTTGTCATTATAGATATCTACAATTCAGGTGCAGATATCTCTAATTCCAGTTTCAGATATCGACAACGTCATTTTGAATAGTCACAATTCAAGTTCAAGGTATCTTTATCCTCAATTGACGATATCTACATTGTCCTTTTTAGATCTCTTGAATTAAGTTTCAAATAGTCAGAATGAAGTTGCAGATATCTGGAACTTGGAATGTGACTAGTCAGAATGACATTGTAGATATCCGCAACTGCAACTTGTACATATCTATAACGACAAACTCAGTACACACGAATGGCTACAGTGGCTTCCATTCAGACTAGTAGAAACTGAATTACAGATATCTGTGATGTCATTTTGACTAGTAAAAGCTGAATTGCAGATATCTGAAACTATAGTTTTCACTAGTGAGAATGATGTTGCAGATATCTACAACTACAATTCATACTAGTCACAATGAAATTATAAATAGTCAAAATGATGTCACAGATATCTCTAATGGTAATTCCAGACAGTCAAACTTGGTGATTGTATATTAAAAAGGCTTGCTGTGGTAGAGGTGGTATTTGGTCTGAACTAAGTATTCAAAATATTTAAATTAATCTAATTACCATTACAACTTGGGTTTTTAGCAAGTTTTTCAAAAATTGTTGTAGTAAAAACTCAAGACAAATGTGAAGCCACCTCCACACACAGACACTTCTGAAACAACATGAACAAAAAAGGCTTTTCAGACAACAAAGAGTGAAATTGCAGTCCACGACTGCTGTTGAAATGAGTCCTAAACAATGTCATTGGAGCTCACAGATGGTCTACTTTTCCCTCGTGAAAGCTTTTCTAATGCTTTTAGTGTTCAGTGAACAAAAATCCACTGTGTAGGTGGTGTGTGCTGTTTGACTAAGTGTAGTTAATTGCATGGGTGTATGTGTCTGCATGTACGGTACATGTCCATCTTTCTGTGTGTGCAAGAGAGAGACAGAGTGTGAATAATTGTGTGTTTCAGGTTGAGGGGCAGCTCCCTTCTCTTCTGCTCAGTATTCAGCAGTCATAGTCTCTGTGACAAGGATTGAGAGAAGCTCGGTTTAGGTGCTGTAGGGGGTTGACATTCACTGGCTTGATGCATCCTTTCAAAACCACTTTTCTTTAAAGGCACAGCATGCAGATGACAAGCTCTGCACACAAGACAACTGATGAAAAAACACCACAGATATCTTTTACAACAGAACAGGAGAAAGTGTTTTATACAACATAAAAAGATGTAGTTTAGAACCCTTCAAATGTACTAGTGCAGTGCCCATTCAATGTGTGCCTGTTTTTTAACAGTAACTTTAATTTGATTGTTGCATTAGATGAGCAGTAGATTTTACCCACTACTTTAACTGATTGTACGAGTAGTAAGGAAAGGTAAGTTCTTCTGTCAAGAGTTGGGACGCACTCACATCTGGCAGTTGCTCAGGGCATTGACGTGGACCATGAAGCAATGACACTGCAAGCATGTAAAAGAACTGCTGTTACAATACCTCAAAACATTAATATAATGTTTGGATAACAGTTTATTTTCATATACTTTCATATGTGGATTCAGCTCAGAGCCAAAGAGCTGATCGAGTGAAGCATATCAATTTCACTGTGTGAATTAATGTTATACATATCAGTTCCTAATGATGTTTACACTTGGCTCATTTGCAGACCTATTTTCATTATGATTGCAGAAAAGTTAAAGGAATTAGTAATAGGAATGAAGAGAGAGGCGGGGAAATCAGCTTTTTCAGTCACTCCTGGAGTTTTCCCACTGTGCTTCTCAAAATATGCAGATTTTTGCAAATGAACTCATTTTCTTCCAGTATTAAATTAGTTTGTAGAGTAAATCAGCCTAAGTGCTGATTATGGGAACAATGGGAGGCAGATACCTTGTTTTGTGATTACTGCCTGAGTCGAGGAGGCAGGGACAAGCCAGAATTACCACCTGTATTGTATGGGGTGCATTGTTGTAACCGAGAGGTAAGTGATGCAAAAATTAATATCCCTGATGGAGCAGATCCTTGATTTTATGCTCCCCATTTGCCCATAGTTTGTTTGCATTGTAATAAACTAAATGAGGATATTAGTGTTAACAGGCTGCAGATACTCAAGTAGTAAATTACTTTATGTTTGAGGACACATTTTTAAAAGGTAGATCTTTTTTGTCATCTTGGGCAGATTTGGAAAGGCCTTTTTGTTTTCCTGTATTCTCCATTAGTTGGAAAAATCTGGTGAAGTATAAACAAAAGCTAAGGCGCACTGGATTTGAACACTATACATTTAATTTAGTTTGTTTTGTAATGTACAAATCTTACTTACTTCCACTACCATACATAATTTAGACAGATATGCACAGGTATAGATTCCCATGGTATAGGAAACCTACACCATGAATAACCTATATAGCCAAACATCAAATCAAAAAAGACAACCACATTTGTTTCAAAGTAGTAAGAACTGAATAATTACAAGCCATCAACTTTCACAATCACAGTATGGTATGGGTCACACAGACCATTGTTATGTATCACGCAATCAGTTAAAACTCAAAAATTATATCTTAAAATGAAATCAAAATCAAAATAAAAAAAAAATTATATTACTCTCTTTGTTAAGAATTTAAATAACTGAAGCACAGACTCAAATATTTGAACCAGGTACAAAAATGGTGATCTGAACTGTGCGCTGTTTTCGGCCATGTGTCTCAAAAAGATGTCAAGCTTTGTATGAGAAGAGACTACATGAGTTGGAGAAACACTATAAGTATGGGAGTGATGTTTTTCTGTCACCCAGTCAGCAGACTGTCATGGGGGAGCCTGTCTGTCTCCACCCGAACCGTACTGAACCATTTTACTCTGGGACCCCAAGGGAAGGATGCCAAAAATGGAACAATTGGAGCTGGTTATTTTGGTACTATTCCTAATGGAAACACAAAAAAATAGGGCCCATCCTGTCCTGTACCAAACCAAACCCTTCCACTCGCTGGAAAGGCATGTTAATTGATGTATAGTCGAGGATGCCATGCTCCTATAGAGTTTTCTCACTGGGGATCAATCTATGAGTAAAATTATCTCTGTGAAGTCAGAACTGTACTCTATCTGTAGCTGCCGCCTTAAAATAAGTGAGATAAGCAGTAGAGAAAGATGAGTTTGATATCAACACGTCAATCATTCAGCTTGTCTGTGTGTTGGTGTCTGCACGTGGCTCTGCCTCACATTAAGGCTCTGCACAGAAATCGGGAGAAAATCGGTAGATCGCGTCATGTTAGTTAATATTGATTTGCTTTTGCTTGCCCTCTTGTCCTTGGGGCTGCAGAGTCTGGCTTAAGTACACTTCAGTTCAGAGGTTCCAGAGGGAGGGCACTCTCACTGCTGACCTAATCATCCTCCAACCGAAATTCAGGACTAGTAGAGAATACATTTATAGAATATCAACACTTATTCACATGAATACGAAATGTAAATAATAGATATTCTGAATGTTCTTCTTTCATTATAAATATTTCATTACGGATTTATGTGTTTTTAATTAGATACTATATAAATAATTCAAATGAATTAATTAATATAAATTAAAATGCCCAGTCAACAATTAAATGATGAATGAATTGGGAAAATTTCTTTACTAAGGACACTCTCATACCCCTGACATCCTTGAATGTGGATGTTCTTCAGATATGCTGTATGTGGTCATTTATTTCTTTGGGAATAGACTCACAGGTGGAGCTCAAAAGGTACACAAGTGATCAATCTGGACGAGGGGTCTGCAGCAAGAATTACCCTGATGGATGGCTGTGCTCACTGCTATTTACTACTTGTCAAAAGCAGCCAGATAGAGGGTAACAGGCAGGAGAATCCCAATGAGGGCAGAACAAATCAAAGATAGCTCAAGTGTAATTATCTGAGGGAGAGAAAGAGGAAGAGGGGAAGGAAGAGTACCGAAATACTTTTCTTTACATGGTGAATAGTAGTAGAGGCACTAACAGTTAGTAGAGGCACTAACTGTATATTTCCTTCTTTAAATTTTTAACAATTGGAAATAGACTGAAATGAGGAAAATGTGACACATTTCTTTGAATTTTCCTGAAAATATCAGGAAGTGTACACAGCAGGAATCAGTAAACTGACTAACTGATAAATATTCAGCAAGATGAGTCATCCAACTGATGATATTGCCTAGATCAATGGTGTGCTATGAAAAAATTCATGCTATTCTTATTCTAAACTTAATGTTCACACTCTGCAAATGTAATGAATATTTCATGAGCGTGGCACCAGAGCAGTGCCTGAATGAGTCCTGAATGAACCATGGGCCTTTTTAGACCGGGACACATCACCGCAAACAGTGAGGAATTTAGACAGACCCTGGCCGTTTTAATGATTTGGCAGGAGCTCAGTCTGGTAGTGAAGTTATCAGACCTTTCTTTCCATGAAACTTAATATGAAGCCACATCAATCAAACCTGACTCTTTTTTCAATCTAATGGTTGTAGATGGGTAATCGACCCAAGCAAAGAGATCACATTGATAATGCTAATTCTACCAAATGGACATTTCCATTTCCTTTTAGTTAATTAATGCACAAAACATATTAAATTCATCTGACAGTATTAATTGAAAAATGTCAGTCGTCGCCTGAATAATTCACCACCACATGATTTGCATATGACTAATTTCTAATATAGTGTCTGGAATTGAAATGTAAATTACTACTAGCCATTAATATCCAAAATGCAAACCATGGGAGACCGCCAGCTCAACCTTATATTTAATAATGAATGAAAATGTCTTCACATAGAGGTCACACCACAGCTGTGGCTGAGAACAGCATCTGCAATGTTGTACTCTCTTCAGGTCAGCGCTCTCTTACTGTGGACTTCCTATGTTTAAAACTACCAGAGAGAATGACGGACATTTATTGTGATACATTTAAATGTTGTTATCAACACACACGGCAGATAGAGCTGGGTGCTAATTTGATTTGTATTGTGATTCAGATTTATTGCTACAGCAAGTATTCTGCTTCAATATTATCAGTAATTGTGCTTCACTTATTCCTTAAGCAAAAAGTAAATGATACATTTCTAGAGACAATAACCCACATCAGTCAGTCTGACTAACATAACATGTACAACTGAATGTTACGTTAAGCTGCTCCTACTAATAATAAAATTAATAATGTTTTTTGCCTACTTAGTGTTGATTGAACTGTGAGAACTGTGAGAAAATAAAAGCTTACCTTAATTAACTTAATTTATACTGCAGAATATTTAACCCCTTGACTGACATACCCATCTATATTTTTAATAAAAAAGCAGATCCTTTATCAGCCACATTTTGCATCTACATTCTGTAGGTGATATAAAACTCCTTAACATAACCACATGCACAACTTAATAAGTTACCCTGTGAGTCAGTCAGTAAATGTGTCAGAACATGGGCTGTCCACCAGGGTGTCCGCCATGCCTACATCACTATACTGTAGGTGGTAGAAGGAGCAAATTCAGCTCATAAATGAAGGAGGGCCAACAAATTCATGGGGAGGCAGTCATGAGTACCAACCTGCACATAACACTATACCAATATACTATAAATGTGTTAAGGGTCAGGCTGGCAACCAAAATAAACAGCAGAAAAACTAAGCTCACAAAAGAGTGCGACTTTACTCATTACACCATAACTCAGTCTAACTTTTACATATATCTTTAAATAGTAAATTACATTGCTGAATCACATAAGTTATATAAATTAATTAAAGTTATAAAAGATATATCTGAGTTATGAAAACTGAACTGATAGGAAATCAGAACAACAAATAAATTGCCCAATATCTTATGAAAGAAATTGACCAGTCAAGAGATATCAATATGCATAGACCAATTTAAAAACTGTGACAGTGCAAATTGCATATTTGCATCAGGATATTGCCTTAACTGCTCCAAGTTGCACAGTGCTGCTGCTACAGTTAGTTATGAGACATACGTGTGCAGCAACTTTCAGCAGGGCAGCATGTCCCCATCAGACAAACCATCAAATAACATGGCCCAGATATTCAGATGCTACACAATATAACCTCCATCCAAGAGGATCCCCCCTGGAGCAAAAGCCAGTCAAACCCACTTGTCTTTTGCCATCCAAATCATGTCACACTAATAATGTTACACCACCAAACAGGCTTACAGGATTACAACCTTCTGTGGAACAGAGTATTTGCCAAAAATAAACATTAAAAGGGTTTCTGCAAGATTGCTTTGATTTATATGTGACTGCTTTAAAGCCCATCTGTAATTGTATCCTGCACATTATTGCATTTTAGCAATTTGTGACTAAACACGGAAGTGTTTACTGTCCAGTTATCCGGGAGAGGCAGCCGGAAATCTCTGATCCATACTGCTGCAAGCCATCACTTACCAGTTCAACTGGGTTGGTGTGTGTTTTGGTTTCTTCCATTCCTAATTACAAATAGAGGCAGCATTTTGTTTACTTGATGCTAAAAGCCTCAGGGGAGGATGAAACAATTATCTTCTAAGAGTGTGAGAGTCATTTGTTCTAATATTGGATGAGGCTGAGTTATCAGAACAAGCTAAATTGTAACCCCCCCCCCCCCCCAGACATGCCAATTCTGATGACCCTTGAAGAGAAGCTGAAGATAAAGTATGGAAGGAAGACCTGGGTATTCTGTATTTGCCTCTTGATGTCTCCATATTTTATGCAAAAACTGTTTCAACAAAGCTGTAATTGGGTCAACTGATTCTCTGGCCAGGAAAACTGTTGTCAATAAGCACAACATTTGAGCCTCTCTATCTTAATAGCTCAAAGGTTTGAGCTGTGAATCAGCAGTTTAAGAGTAAAGACTTAAGTGTAAAGTACTGAGGACTTGTTGTAAAAGTATACCATTGAATATTTTGTGCCTTGGTCAATGACTTATCTTTAAGAAATAACTTCATGAACTTGTCCCTGAATAATGTAAAAACACTTTAATTGTTAATTAATATGAACTCATGACCCTCATAAAGTTCTCTACTGCGGGTAATTTTGCAAATGCTATTGTACTCCATTGCCCTACAATACCCAAACTGCTTTCATTCAAAATATATACTTATTTTGAATGACAGCAATTCATATGTTCATCGCAGCATCAAATAAGGTGCGAGAGCAAAATATGTTGCAGTACAAGATTTGCCCTCTTTATTATTATTGTCATCAAGGCCAAAGGTCAAAGGCAAACCTGATATCACTCTACATTAAGCAAATATTTTAAAAACCCATATAGCAACATGAAAAAACATAACATAAATGGGGGAAAGATAACAGGAAAAACATGTCACACATTTTTCTAGGCACACCATGTGTGTGACAGTTTTGGCTTCAGCTTTTTGCCGACTGTGTTACTTTCATTTCATACTTTACAGACAAATATGCCCAAGCATTAGGCATTCTTCAACATTTCTGAGAGTGTGACTATAACAGTGAGTAAAGTTAACTACATTAACTGTATCACCTGCTTTGACTTTAGAGACATGAGCCACACACTGTCTTGGTTCTGTTTCTGGTTGGATGTTTGTTGTTTTTTTTAAGGATGTACTCTCAGTGTGATGAATGTACTGTGAGGAATGGAAAGGAAGGAATGAGATATTGATGAAGTTGCCACAAAGGCAACATACAGTCAGTCACCTTTATAGGAGAGGTACTCTCTTTCACATCTGAAAGTACGCCATTACTTTGCTTTCATTTTTTCTGTGTGCCCCTAAGTGCCTTCCTGACAAGCTTGCTACGAGTTTAAATCTATTCAATAATGAAAAATAAATTGGAAGCGATTTTAGAACAATTAAAACCCAGAGTCCAAGTGTTGCACTTGGTGTTCTTATCTGAAAGCTTCTCTGAGATCCAATAAGCTTCTCCCACAGCTGTGCCATAGAGATTAATTCTTTAAAACTCTTAGAATGGAGAGGGCTGGCCTCAATTCATGTTTGAGCACAACATGTTAATGATCCCAAAGATATACAGGCCTCAACTATTTTGTCATTATGAGCCACTGAAAAAGTGACTGAAATTGAAACACTGCTGAGCTGCGTACTGTTGAGTTTCTATTGATTTATTTAAAGCAACACAATGTAGGAATTCAACCTTCAAATAATCTCCAGGATCATTTTGATGGTACCTGGTCTGAAGACATGGTTCACAGTTCAATGATATTGTTGGCATGTCAATAAATGTTACTGCCACAGAAACTGCATTTTACAACAGTTGTAACAGACAATACCGTTTACCAACTGTATGGGGAACCAGAGAGCAAATCCTACTTTTTACTCAAAACCTAATTTAGGTTGGGCAATAATTCAATGAAAATAATTTAATTTGATATCAATATAATTTGGCTTGGAAATATGCTTTATAAATAATATCCCAATATTTTTAGGCTATGTCCTAATATACGAGATAAATCTAAATACTGTATATCTACATAAAGATAAACACTAGCTGTTTCTCTGACCTCATGAAAGTTTTTCTGTTTATAGGTTTGTGCTTCTCAAAAGACAGTGACAATATATTGTAAATACTGTATCTACCCTCAAAAACATACAGTTATTTCTGTATCCTTGCTGTTCATGACTGTATTTGCATTTCAGTGCTTAAAATGGCAGTTTTAGAGAAAAGTACAACAAAACAGAAAAATTATAAAACACAAATCAATACTGTACATGAAATGGTTACATTGCACGATCTCCATCATAAGTTTAACCAGGATTTATGGAATGTTTTTCTGTTTAACGAGATGTGCAATGTAATCTTTCATTATCTGACATATTATCATGTTATTTATTGATATATACAATATATGAACATAAAAACTGGAAGTTTTCATGGAATAACATTTTTGGCCATATGGCCCAGCTCTAACCTCAATAAAGAGAGAATGATGGAAGTCAAAAGTGATGTGATGGCTTTGATGACAGCACCAGTATTTTTGTAAAGTAACTATGAATAAGACCGATATGAAATGTTCCATTTGTCATCTCCAGCTGTGTCAAGATCTGTAGCCCGAGCAACATAACAGCATCCCCCTACTTCACTTTTCTATCATGTTGTCTTTAGTTTCTCAGCTCCCAATCACTGATGTGTTACATAGAGTTCCACATTAAATTAACGATTTAATAAAACTGTTTCACTTGCACTGAGACATTTAATACAAGATGCAATTTGTCCATGAATCCGGCATACCTCAATTAATCAACAAAGCATTTTATCACACAATTTTTTTCTTCTGTCCCACACTCTTTTTCCTCTTTCCCTCTCTAATGCACTTCAGTGCTTCACGTGATTTAAACATAAATGATATTTGGGGCACAGAAAATTAGCATTATTATGAGGGGGCAAACTACATATGAACACTTTGTAATGAGAGTTTAAGGCCAAAGATTTCTCTACCTCCAACAGGAAGTATTTCACCTCTAAGCATTTTTAGATTATCAGATTATTAATTTTCAACTGTGTAATATTTTTCTTGCTCATGTTTGTCACATGTTTTTAAAGTCAATTAAAGTCTCAGATTTGTCTTCATGTTGATGAGAAGCCACTGATACACAAATATGGGGGGGGGTTGTCTTGTAATAAATACCACCTAACGTTCAGGTCAATAGGGTGTACCAAGTGAAACGTGACTCCCACAGTGCAGGAACAAGAAAGTAGGACAGGGGTTGTAGCCATGAACTATGTACCTCATAATGCAGATTACTGGCATTAGTATGATTTACCTTTATAAGTCTTACAACCTTGATAGAAGCCTCTTTTGCCAAGGATACTGTACTGTACATGACAGTAAAACACAAAGTCAAAGTTAATTTTGGGTGCCAAAGAGAGAGAAAAAGCCCATGGGAGCAAGTGGGGCTTAGTAGGTAGAATCGTTGTCCTTTAACCAAAAGGTTGCTGGTTTGATCTGCAGTTACTCCAATCTGTGTGCCAAAGGGCAAGGAACAGAACCCCTGAATGTGGAGGTTGTGTCAGCTGCATTTGATTGGGTATGAATTATATGTGGTAGAATAAGAGTTAGATACAGATGGGCCACGTTAATGGGTAAGTGGCAAAACTTTAATGTACTTTGAGAGATGGTCAAAATGAGCACTTATTCAGGTCATTTAACATTTGTGGGGCAATTTTCTTGTTGCAGGTTACATAAATGGGGGAAGCGGGGACTTAATATGCATGTTCACACATTTACATGAGAACAAGGAATTCTTAGCGGGCGTAACACCTCGGGATCATGAGTTTACCTCCACTAAAAAGTGTAGCTATGGGCAGAACACACATCTGTGTCAAAAAGAGCCAGCTACAGCTCTGAAGCCCTGCTATAAAATTGAGGGCAAAGCCTTTGATCTTGAGAGATACAGTAGCTGTTTCCACAAGGCAAAATATAAGAAAACTTTCATAAGGAGAAAGCAGGGGGCAAATGAAAAAAAAAAAAAAAAAATACAATAGGGACAAATAAACATCTCTGACAATATTTCTTCTTTATAGGATCAGAATTATCTTCTAGTCCTGTTTTCAAAGTAATTTAAAAAAAGCTGTCTTGTGTACATGTGTTCACGGAAACAGGAAAAAAGGCAGCAGTCAGCTGTGGTTTCCAATAATAGCATCAATAGATGAGCATGTTAGATCAGGCCAATCTGATGTGGTCGAGGCACAAAACAAACTATTCTCTACATGCGGAGCGAGATGAGCAGCAGGTTACCAGCCACCATCGTCAATCATCCTGTAATTCTCTTTGCTATCTTCTAGGGTAAACTATAAAATTTTACCCTATAACAAAACTATAAAAAATATAAAATGAATAAAATAATCAACCTCTAAGCAACTCCACAGTGCACACAAACACACTTAAGTTACTGATTTCTTTTCAAAGTGCAAGCAAAAACAAAACAAACCACATGTGTGGTGAAAACTCGCACTCGCATTGTGACATTGCCTGTCAGACGTGGAATGTTGCCTGGCAATCTACAATTGACTAAGCCAGTTATGCAATTATTTAGTGCCCAAAAGCACATGTTATTTTAAGGATTGAATGCCCTTGATTGGTGAATTATTGGTCATAAGTTAATATGTTACATTGTTAGGCAGTTTCAGAATTCTGAAGTCTAAAAAGCATACAATACTTCAACTGTACCAAATGCATTGAGGGTCCAAAATAATTACAAATGATGTGTGGAAATGCTGACAATGAATCGTATAGTTTTATGACTGTAAACAAGGTCATGTAGGCAACTACAGTGCCTAACATCATAGTAGAAACCTGATCCACCTTTGGTTGTGGTGATGGTTTACTGTGACCCTTTTTAACACCAATGACTATACACCTTACTTAGAACCTTAGAACTATTCAAACTCAAACCCACATGGGGCTCACAACCATTTAATGATGCTAGATCAAACTTAAGTGGCCTTCTCACTTAATAACAAAATCAAACTTTACTGATTTTGCAAACCAATGCAGCCACTTCCCTTGGGAAGCAGTGACAAGTGCAGCATTAGGACATGCTCCCTAATGTGTGCTTTTTTTGTTGTAGATTAAATGTCGCCACTAAGCTATTTGCTCAAACCCAGTCTTAAGCTTGCATTTCATCATTTATTGGATGCATATTTATCTTCCACTATCTGAAGAAATGAGAAAGGACAGCTTATCCATTGTTCCAGTAGTGTTCACCTTGGAGGGTCAGCGGTCATGAAATCTCTTCGGCATTGTATTCTGGATCAATGCAGACCATTAACCATGTTGTTTTGCTATTCCAACAGCTACAGTTTATCTTTGCCAGAGCCAGACCTTCACCTCTAATAGAAAGTGTAAAGCTTATGGAGAATATAAGGCTTAATGGAAAGTGTGTAAAAGCATGTGTGTTTGTCCTGCACCTCCAGACTTTATTCATTTTAGTCATTTTTATTTTTTTGTTGTAGAGAGCATTTTTTTAAATGGCATTATTTCTATTTCACATAATCTTTCTTAGAAGTAAGAAGAGTAAAAAGAGTCAGGGTGTTACAAGGCCTTTGCTCTCAGACAGAAATTAGTCAGCACAGCAAACATAACTCACATTGAATTTAAAAGAGAAAATGTAATTGAGGAAACAAACAATTTTAGTTGTAGTTTTGGGGGGGGGGGTTAACCTATGTAGAGTAACAGTGGTGTAGAAAATAAAGAGCCTTTCTGATAATTATTCATGAAAGTTGGTTCAAAACAGAGCCTGGGAAGTCAGAAGCAGACTCCTGTATTCTCTTCTCAGGCGCAGAGGGTCCATAAGGACAACGTAATTTCTGAACATCCTAAAAATGTCACAGACCCATACATCCATGCACAGACCACAACAGAGGAAATGAAGGTCTGCCAATTTCTTGAAAATCCAACTTTACATACTCAGTAACTTTATGTAAAAAATGTATTATTATGTTAGTATGACTTAAACCAGACGCTTAAGGGATATGTGAACATGTTTGTCTGACTGATTTAGTATTAGTTTATTCCTTAACGTCAGACTAACACAGCCTGGTAATGCGGTTGGGAGTCCATTTAGTATTGGATGACAGCTAGACTGAAACTGGTGCAGTAGCATCTCCACAGATGACTCAGAAATCTCTGCTCTGTCAGCTTAAAGAATTCAATATTTTTGAAGTTAATCGGTGGTAGAAATGTGCAGAATTTGTGCTCAACCTGGTAGAAACAATCTGCCAACTACAATTGTTAGTCTATGATATGAAACAGTCAACAACTAGAAAATGTCTAATAGTAAACAAGCTGTAAGGGGGCTTCTTGCCACCTAGCATAGTGCAGTCAAACACAATTGATTCAATAAATCAATTCCTTGCTAGTACTTGTATACTAAGCCAAGGACAGTAATCCAACTAAATGAGGTAAATTATGAAACCGAGCATGGAAACATTCTGACTGTGTCTCTCCCTGAGACTCTTTTATTATGTTTTAAAACCTAGTGTCCGAAGAGACAGACAGCTATTCATATAAACCGCATATGTATACAGTAATATGTAAATAAAGCTTTTGTAAAAATACAGCACTCCGTATAAGCTCCAGGGTGAACTTCACCAATTTTTAATAAGCGACTTTTTGCAGTTTATCAAGGTCCAACAAGAAACAAATGGTAATGGTTTATTTTTTTCCCCACCAATTTATTCGCTACTGACTCACAACAATTTCCATAAAATTACTGTTAGATTCTGACAGAAAGCTCTTTCCTCTGGGGGCAACATTCAACACTATCGTATTACATAATGAAATAGTTTTCAATTTGTTCTTCACAAGATAAGCCATCATTTTCAATATGCTTATGATGGCCCAAAAATTGTGATAGCAAGGGGCAAATTAAAAGTAGAAGACATTCATTTACATATATTCCTCACTGAATGAATGAGACATTTTAATAAAGGCAGTAATCTTGACTGTGAGATTTAGAATAAGAAGACTGCGACCTTGTCTCTGGAAGTAGCCTTACTGCAGAATTAACAATAAGAATTAAAGAATTAAAATTTTGTAAATAACAGAGACTTCTAAACAATTTACCTTAATACTGCTGGATATTTTATTAAGAAAATAAATTCTCCTGCTCTTTCCAGCAATAAAAGACAAAACCCACTATGGCACAAATTACCCAATTTCCACCCCCTTTAATAAGCAGTATATCTGGCTGGCCCTCATTGAAGCAAAGCCCATTAGCCAGGCAGGGTGGAGTCAGAGGAAGGGTTGAGAGGGCAGATGGGACCTAAGTGATGTATTATGCATGGGAAATACCATGCACTGGAGGGCCAGCTGAGGCCCCATTTGGAGAGGCTCCGACTGACCCAGCCAGACCCATCACACACTCGCTGCATCTACAACACCTCCTCCCAGGATTTACAAGCTGTGGGCAACCTGGCCTCTTCCATTAATGACCCCAGGTGCAGTAATAGTAGTTGTCAGTCCTTTGTGCAGAAACACTGAATTGGAAATGTATACAGAATACACCAAACAGCTATAAAACAAATGTTTGGAATAATAATTCTGTCTACTTGAGAGATTTAAGTTTCTCTCCTATAAGCTCAGTTTTGCTCTTCACTAACTTGAGAAGGAAATACAAATGTTTGCCTAAACCTAAAAACAAATTACAGGGTTTTCCCCAACAATAAAAGACTCAAGTGTAGGGTAAATGATACTTTACTGGCCCAATTATGATAGTTTTTAAAAGCAGGGAGTGATTATCTGAGAAATGAATATTTCTAATCACTAACATCAGGTAATATTTTAATTGTATTTGACAGGGCTTTATGCATAATTAGGCAACAATGTGTCTGCCCATCTATAGTTACAGTATAGTTTACATGTCTTAGACAGAAATACAGTTATAATCAGCAGAAAATGTGTCTGGCGTTCTCCTGATGACTTTATTGCAGAAATAAACCAGTGGAAAAATCTGGTAAAATACTACATGAATTGCAGCTGTCAAAGATGATGACCTTGATAGATAATGATTCTTTAATAGGACTAAAGAGGAGTATTAGAGCAGTTACATCATATAATAACTCAACTAACAGATAGTGATATGACCAGACCACCAAACTGAAAAGAGACTGACTTCTACATCAGGATCCAATATACTGTATACCTCAAAATCAACCATGAGCAACTTCAAGAAAGACAAGCTTATGAAAGGCCCCTCACTGTCCCTGAACTTGTCACTAACAATCTTTAGTGTGCCAGGCAACCTAAAAATATCTAAGAATCTGAAGTAATCTGAGAAGAAGTTTGGGTAAAATATCTTAAATCAGAACAGAAAGACACTAACCTGCTACAAAGCAATCAGAACCAAGAGGATGGCTCTTGTTTTCCTTGCTAAACCAAATGATAATATTGATTGATGGAGTGAAATTACTATCTATTTATTTTCAAACAACAACCTTTAAGTACTTCTGTGTCCCAGTTGCTGAGAAATACAATGGTTTAAAGGAAAACCAAGACTGCACACATTGATTTCCTCAGAACAGCCTGCAATGCGAGCAATATTGATGCACTCTGTGTCCAATACATATTATTAAAGTGAAGCATTACTTCAACCTTTTATATGTATTTATGACAATGAAAATTATTTCATGTGGATTGTTTCTGTACACCTTTACTCTGTGAATATGTATCTGCTTTGGTTTTGTTGTGTGAGAGACAAATGTGTCTGCATCTCTCCACTGATGATCAGACCACAGTGGAGGTCAGTGGGAGTCAGATGTGTCTCCACTCAGTTACTGTCAAAGTCACCTTTTCTGGCCTCCAAACTGCATCTTTGTGCCCTCCCCCTGCCCCCCACTCCTCTTCACTGAGGAGTGACAGTTGTGCTAATGAAGTCACAGTTGGGTACAGCACGGGGAAGCAGAGTTAGAGGGAGGGTCGTGACAAAAGCTCTGTGGCCAAACTCCTCCAAGCTGTACAGCAGAAAACACACCAGATGGACACGGAAAAGGATGATCAACATGACACAGCTTTGCAGTTACTTGTTTCTTACAGGACATCAGTGGAGGTTTGTTAAAATAAACATGTTCTAATAATAAGTTATTACAGTGCAGTCAAGGCAAATGAGGCGATATTAGATTTATTTTCCTAGAAAGTAGTGGATAACCTCTTCATTAATGGAGTTCTCAGTGGGCATGGTGTCCACCCTTTAGTCACAGCAGAACATCAAGTTGAGACAATCAGTAATGGCCTCATTTTACAAAGATGACAGTATATTCCCTCTTAATTAAGGTGACTACTAGATAAATGACTATAAATGGATTTGGGAGTGAAGCAGGAAGTAAAATTCACCCAACATTATGCACATGTCCTCTTTTGAAGGTCAAATCAAAAGTTAAGGACTTTCTTGATCATCTCAGACTCAATGTTTTCTAGTGTTTTTATATTTTCCCATTTTTTATAGTGTTCATGCAGCTTACACTGCATGGAGCTTAGTGTTCTGAGGAAATGAACATTGACAGAAATCCTTACTGACAGACAGACATATGCTGCTTTATGGCCGTTGAGAGGTGCTACTCTTTGTTGTTGAAAGAACATCAGCCACCGTTTGTTCACTGGTTCCCTCATTTCCTAGTGTGCGAGTAAACCCGTCCTTGAGCTTTGATCATAAAAATGTTTTTGTATTGTCAGAGAAGATATCATTGTTATCATTATCATGTTTTACACAGCAACTGACACCATGTAATATAAAGTAACACAACAAGCATATGCATATCAAATTTCACACAGGTCAGTCAGGCTTTTGACTTGGCAGCTTCCATTATTTGACCAGGTTACGTGAAATCAGCAACAAATGAAACACATAGGGATAAAAGTGAGAGAGACAGATTATGCACACACAGGGAAGCCTGCCAATTATGTCATGTCCACATCGTCTTTGTTGGACAATGCAATAATGGTTCAGCAAGTTCATTTGTTAACAAAAAGGTGCCACGTTAGCAGTACACAAACATCAGTCCTCAGACATTTTCACAGCTGCACTTGGATGATTGATGCTATAGAAAATTCACTTTTGAGGACACTGGGGTCTTCGCTGAATAAGAGGTTTTTAAAAAACAAGCAGTCAAGGGAGGGGCTGGGTGAGAAAAAAAATTAATTAACTGGTACAATACTTTCAGGCTCTATGTTCAGTTCTGTAGATTAGTCATTGCACAGAGAGAATTTAAGTGGCAGAGGGCATGTAACCTTGTTGTAGCAGCCCTATTACACAAAAGCTTAGAAGTACCATCCTGAATCTTCACAAACAATTTGTACAGGTGCAAAATGAAGTGTCTTCTCACACTCCAAGTCTGCCACATATCTGCAAAAGCAAGGTTTTTTCTCTTTTACCATTTCAGAAATCAGAGTTTTTCAATTCATGTTTGTCAGGATGATATTGGTGAATTGTATTTTGTCTTCTATTGGTTACTGGGTAATTGTACTGCAATGTCCACTATGATCACTGACAACTAATTAGTATTTTTAGGTCCATCTAGCAGTAAATCACTCGGTCCATAAAATTAAATAAAACAAAACGCCCATCACATTTTGAATGCTAAGATGCCACAGTGAGATTCACTTGTTTTGTCAGGTCAAAAGTGCAAAACACAAGAGCCTTAGATTTACATTGATACTGTGGCATTGACAGGGCAGCACATTTTCATTGTGAGAAAAATAATTCATTTTCAACTGCTGTTTGTTAAATTCCTGAACAATCGAATGTTCTGCATTAACACTATGTAAGTGCCATGGCAAAAGCATGCTGTAAATATGACACAGTAAAATTCAGATGACGTGTGATTGATGTAATACAGAGCTAATTTGTAATATAGTTTTTTAGGAAAATATAGTTTTCCTAAATTGCAATTGCCTACAATCCATCACAGTCATTTTGCTTTTGCTTAATATTTTTGTTGTTGGAGTTTCATTTTTATCAAAGCTGGTGTGTCAACTAGCCTGTACTGCCTTAAGTGAGGACACTGTTTTCCGGCTTTCTTGTGAGCTCCTGAATGAAGTCCCACAGTTTCATGTACCTGAGCATCCACAAGGAGGTGCCTCATCAAGGTCATGGACTTCTGCAGGGTCTCCTTCTCATTAGGAGGAAAGACATGTTCCTCCTGCTCCAGGGTCTTGGGTCCAGTAACCATGAAGCTTGCAATCTGGTCATTCAGGCTGTTCAGAGACTGCACAGCTATAGGGAGACACACATATAAAAATTGAACACAAATAGGCTGTGAGCATTTGGTCAACTTGGATCAGTCATTTGTCTGGTCAATATTTCCAAAACTGTACTGATATTGCTTTAGCATGCAGGAAAAGATGATATTATACAAGACAAAAATAGTATAAATCAAAAAAGTTCTAAATTCTAAACAATCTACATATTCATGAAATCACACCACCAGTAATTCCTCTTCCCTCTTACTGAGATAACAAAGTGGAAGCTCTGTTTCCTATAGTCGCACTGTCATTAAACTTCTCTTTCAACGCCACCTCTGGTCCAGAATGTTCCATATCGGCCAAAGAGTCATCCTGTTTTTGTTTCACTGCTCTTGTCCTTGTGTGTCCCTGGCAAACCTTTCTTTCCAGGTTTCCTCTTCAGCTAGGCTCCCATGTTATACATTAGCTGGCCCTACTGTATTACACGCACACACACACACACACACTTCCTCAATCCTCTTCCATTTACCATTAATCCACCTTAGTCTCTGAAAGGTCAACAAAGCTATTTCCGAGGCCACCCACATCCTAGAAAAGTTGGATAATGAAAAGTTGGATAATGAAAACAAGGCAATATCATTATATCTGCAACTTTTGAGTGTAATTATTTTTTGTGTTTATCACGACTAATACACTAACCCCTAATGTCCAATTATCCATCTTTCTAGCATTTAAACTTTGCTGAACCTTGAAGTTTTAGCTTTGCCAGTAATGAAGAGAAGAGATGGGTCCAGTGATTGAGGACTGACCTTCTCTCCAAAGGTCATCTGATACACTGATACACTATTTATTCCACTAAATCTCTTGTGTTTTACAGAAATCATGCATTGATATAGCTCTGCCAAATCAAGAAATCCCTAAAAAAAAAATCGTAGGATTTTTATCCTAGAATGGGCATGTTGTCTTTAAGGATGGAAATGTAAAGCTTACTTCACAAAAGTATAAATAGTATAGATTATGTTGCATAACCAAAAACATTTCAACACTTCCTGACATTTCAAAGCAATCAAGTTTTCAGGTGTCAATTAGACAAGTTGACACTGAAGCTGGCAGAGATAAAAAGGGAATGAGGAGGGTGAATTATTCCCTCAAAGTCCAATGTGAGGAGAGGAGGGATGTTTGATTATGTGAGAGATCTGGTTGCCAGTTTGGTTCACAGACCAGTGCAGCTCCTTAACACACAAATGTATATGGACTACAGTCAGCGAATGAGTCTTTTTCAATTAAAGTTTTTTTTGGTTGGTCTGAAGGCATAAACACATTTATTCTCTTCGTAATAATGTAACATGAAACCACTTTTTCTATTCCTGCTTTGGCAGGTGTGATTTCAGCTGCTTACTCTTGGTGCCCTCTCCTGGTCAAACAGTGAACATGCAAGCACTACTTATGATTTAAAACAGGTGTAATACTGATATTTTTTTTCCAGTTTACATAATTAAAAACAAAAAGTAAATGAAAGCACAGATAATTGAGTCTTGTTGAGTCTTATAATGTTTCATTTTGGTAGGCATGTTTGTTTAATGAAATAAAAATGAATCAAAATGAGTCAGAAGCATATTGCATATAGCATATAGCAGAGATATTATGGTTCCAAATACAAAGGATACAAGAACAATGTGGAGATATAGATTTGGCTCTGTATTTTGAATAAAGGTTCATATTATTATAATCATACTATTAATATTTAAATAATTTTAGCACTGTAAAAGGCCATAAGGAAGAAACATTTGAGGGAAATATAACTAGGCTTGGATTTTTGATTTCATCCACACACACAGCAACCATTACACTAAACGTCAAACATAGCTCGCTGGGTAATCAATATTCCAATCATTAAGCCATTTGTCTTTTGACACTGGAGCCAATCTCAGCTGACACAGGTCAAAAGGCGGGATATACCTGGGATAGGTCACCAGTCCATCGCAGGGCTAACATACAGTGAGAAACCATTCACTCACATTCCAAAGTTTAGAGTGTTCAATTAACACACATAAACAGACTTAGGGCTCTTAAAATAGAGGGATTTGTTACTATGGGCCTTCAACACTGAAGCAAATTTTTACCTGTAAGTTGCCTTCAACAAACCTGAAATGTGATGACAGAAAAATCAAGATACAATTGCAGTAGTTAATGGTGCATACAAAGAAATTAAATTGTCATTCTGACTCAACTTATGTATTTCTCCCTGCCAAATTTCCTCACTCTGCCTTCTCTTTTTTTCTTCCTACTGTTTGTCTCACCACTACGCAAATCTGAAAGTGCCTTATATGTTCTCCTACAAAGCAGCAACAGCACAACAAATGAGGAGAAGAGATCCCTACAGCATCCCACCAGGCCTTCATCTTTTCTTGAGGGAGCAATGCAACTACAAGTGGAAATATGAAATATGTTTTGACAAATGCTGCAAATCTGAACGCACAGGAGGCAGAAGGCAGGCTTGAGTCACGATAACAGAGGCTTAGTTTAATGGAAGCTGCTCACAGCAGCACAATTTGGAGAAATATGGAGGAAAAAAAGAGTCAAAATCCATTTCTAAAAACATTCTGTTGTCAGATTTACACTCACTACACTCAGGTCATACTCACTGAACCTATTAAATTCTGGTGTGAAATACTAAAAAAACATGATTTAATGGCATAACATATAACCAAAACATGTACATTGTCCAATTGAGAATCATTTTCAGTTGTTGATTGTGTTCATTGGCAGAGGAATTACCTCAGTGAATATATTATACAAAATCATTTCCTTTGAGTACATGATCTGGTAGTAGTGCTGCACAACACTGCCCCCTACCGATTCCAACAAAATACCACTCTTGAAACTCACTTTCACTCACTCATTTTCTACTGCTTTATCTACTAAGGGTCGTGGGGGCGCTGGTGCCTAACTCCAGCTGACATAGGGCAAGAGGCAGGGTACACCCTGGGCAGGTTGCCGGTCCATCACAGGGCCACATAGAGAGAGACAACCATTCACACCTATGGGCAATTTAGAGTGTCCACTTTGTCTAATCCCCAAATGCATGTTTTTGGACTACTCTTGAAACTGATATTTAAAAATATTTGTTTATCACCATGGTCATGTAGTCCACAGCAATCTGTTAACTAATCAATTGATTAGTCATTTGAAAGAAAGTTTGTCAGAAGGTTTTTTTTTGGGGTAAACAATTCATTATTTCATTAATTTTCCAAGAACTTCCACAAATTTGTGGGGCTCTTGCAGCATGAACAAACCAAATGATAAAGCAAATAATCAGTAGGTGAATTGGCAGTTATAATTCATTTATACCTTAATTACATTCAAACATTCAAAATGATTTGCTTTTTAAAGGAAGCTGTATTGCATATCATATTTATGTAACAGAAATCAACATAATCAAGAAAACACAGTGCAGGAGTGACAATTGAAATGTAACACCAGGTCATAGACATATGCTCACAAAAATACGTGCATATAATCATGAACATCAACTGAGGAAGAGTCACCAAGCTTCCCACCTACTGTTCCCAATAAAGAGACAAAGGAGCACACATCATTTGCACCATGGAGTTTGGCCGCAGGCGTTCTGTAGCTGTGAAGCAGACAACAGCAAAAAAGAACACTCATCTCTGCAGAGCTCATTAAACTCCACTAATCATTTCTGCTACCACCATAATGGAAAGACTAAAGGCAGAGAAGCAGAAATGGGCTGTGGTTTCCTGGAGTTATAGCTGTGCACTTAAAAGTGGCTTGTGTGTGTGTGTGTGTGTGTACTTGTATTTGTTACCTCTTTAGGACCCTTTGTGGCATAAACACTGACCTTGTCAGGACTAGTAGTCCACATGGTCCTAATTAGGCATAAGATAATTTCTTAGGAACTGGCTAAGTTAAGGGCTAAGGTTTGAAATGTGGTTAGGTTAAGGTTAGGGTAAGGTATTAACTAGTTATGGTTAACTACTGGACCAATTACGAAACCTTTTGTAAGTACCATTCACATACACACCCACATTTATAAGCACAGGGCCCAGGTGGAAAAACACTAGAATTCTCCTTTAAGGTTAGGGATAAGGCTTTTGTAAGGCTATACAAATTAATGGAATTCACAGCAGAGTCCTTAACAGGGAAGCTGCACAAACCTGTGTGTGTGTGTGTGACAGAAAGATAATAGAAAAATCCAGCACTTGCATTCCATAGTTGCCAATTTCTCCCTCCACCAGAGAGAGCAAACTCCTTGATTTTCTGCTTGTTTGTGCAGAGCTTTACACGACTAAAGTTCTCTTCTTCTCAATGCCCTCAATCTTGTGTTTTTCTGCAGCAGATGTACTAACATCCTCAAATGATGAATGGACTATAGAGCAGCTTGAGTTTAAAGCGTGAGAGACAAAAGAATGAAAACATTATCTGATGTTGGGGCAAAAAGGGACAACAGCTGCACCATTATAGCACTAACGTTGTTTGTGCATTTACTTTATCGTCCAGTGAAGCCTCATAAAAACGGTTAGCTCATAAACAGACTCGGGGCTCTTAAGTTAAAAAGAAAAAGCTTTAGCTTTATAGTCCCCTGGTGATTGTGATCTCAATCACAGCCAATATAAAGTGCTGCACAAACAGGAAGGATTCAATCGGCAGGACCCTCTGACAAAGATGAGATTAAACTGTTCCATCCACCCATTGTTTTTTTTTTGTACCTTTATAATATTATACTAGGAGACTTTTCATAGATACTGGGTGGTCTGACAGTGTGCTGCTCTCACCATATCTCTGAGCTTTTTTGAAGTGTCTTAGTAAATAATGTGACAGTTTGGATCTAGGCCAAGTATCTGGAGGCAGATGACACTTTGTATGCGTTAGGTGTGAAAACAGGCTTTCGCTTGTTTGTTGAATCTGCCCGACCATGGTGACAAAAACATCCATTCCAGGATAAACATCTCCGACGCTGGCTCGAACTTGAACTTCTGAGCACTCCACAAACATCTCAAGTCCACAAGGCAGGATTTTAGAGAGCAGCACTCTTAATTTCTCTGCAATGCGGTGTGAATTTTAAAGACAAAAAAATCCTCTTGCTGTGAAATGATTGCAAATGGTGGGGATTATGTGCTTACTCTGAAGTCATGGATGAGCAGTCAATTGTTAATGCTGAGTAGCAAAAATGTTAAAGCATAGAAAAATTTGATAAACTGGTCTTAACGGTGCCATCATTTGTACTTTTACAGTGTGTCACTACAAAAAAAATTGCTTAATTTGCTAAATTGTTTAACAGGATTGTGGCCTGTATAGCTTCACTCGGGTCAAATTCTAAAAAACTCATGTAGCTTGTTATAGTTCAGCAATGGAATGACAGTTTGGGAATTTATTGATAAAACAAGGTAAATGATTGAATGGTGTGTGTGAAGCTGGACTGTGCAGTGGTGAAGAATAGCTTGAATAGCACCCAGACTAGGGCTGGACAATGAATTAAGTTGTAACAACATAATTAGCAGAACGCAATGACTGTATTTTAACAGTTCAATATTTGATACTTGTATGTTCTCTACAGGTTAAAAAATGTAAACACAATAAACACATACTTTATATTGATAAGTTCAACCTTTCATTACAACAATAAGTCAGTCCAGTGTGTAGAATTTATGGGGTATCTATGGAAATAAATGATACACAATATTTAACCTGATATTGATAATTACCTAAATATTAACAACTGCTATCTTTTCATTACCATGCTCTTCCATGGAGTCTGCCATGGAGTTTTGTACTGGGATTCAGTTGGTTGCAATATGCATTTTCACCTCTAGATGCCACTAAATCCTACACAATGGATCGTTAATATTTGGATGGTGTCAAGTGTTGTCATCATGTTTTAAATCTCTTACACAATAAGGGTTGAACTAAAGCTGCTGCAAAATTATATCACTAATCAAATCAAAATCAAAATACCTGGCAGGAAAAAATCATAATTAGATGTCAATATTTCCCCAAAGCAGCTCAGCCCTAAACAAGAATTCATTTATTCCAGTGTTCTTAAAATTGATTAACAACCTATTCCTCCGTATCACACAATTGCATGTTTCCGCTCTTGATGTTTACATTTTAATATACTGCAAATGAAGTATTTTGGGAGCAGACGTGTTGGTCAGTTAAAATGCTGTTGTGAACAGGAAGCACAGTGGTTTGTATTTCGGGTGGACATATCTGCTTTACAACAGCTCCCTGAAATGCATTTGCGAGGTGTGCATAGTGGCATCATGCGAGTTAGAGGGATGGAGCTCGGGAGGAGATGATGTGTAGGGAGGGGGGCATGAATCACACTTGACAAGACTATTTCCCATCACTGTCATCCCTCATGATTTGGCTGAGGGGGCGGGAAGGTGCTACCAAAGTATAAACAATAAGGAACTGGCTGCAATGACATGTAAGAGACTGTGTTGGTTCAGCTTCAAAATAATATCTATAATCCATCCCACCATCATTTTGTAGTCAATAAACAGTATGTCCATATTGATATATCTGCAATTAAACTGACTGAGGACACCAGTGCATCAGTTGGACTCTACTAAAGAAAGAAAAGTTGGTTAAATTATTAACCTCCCTATGAAAATGCAATTGTTATATAAGTATTTCCTGCGTGCTGTTAAACAGAGCAAATCATTTTTAACGCAGCTTTTTTAAATATTCTAGTTTTATTTTGGATGCTTCCATTTTTTGACTTTGCACACAGAAATTATTCTGTGAAATTATTCCACAAAATCCAAAAACTACCAGGATCAAAATGAATAGCCCCCCTTAAGGGCTGGCCTTTTTATTGAGCATAGCACAAACCACTGCTGTGCAATGATGTGCTTAACTTTGTAATGTTTCCAAATGTTTAAAATCAAGTTAAAACTGAGGGTTATCTCCCAATTTATACACGGTATAAAATCTTCAGTAAGGGTTTGCGCTGTCACTTGAGAACGCATCGTGTTGTAACCCTCAGAAAAGTGTTCTTTCCTTATACTCTTAAACACACATCAAGGCAGTGAGGATATGATGATTTTTATGGTGGCTTCTCTACATTATTTTTGCCTTATTTTAACATCCATCCATCCCTCATCCACCGCTTTATCCCCCACATGAGGGTGGTGGTGGTGGGGTCCAGTTTGCCTAAACCTGTGTTAAAAATTTTTTGCTCTGTTTAACAGGACATGGGAGATACTTAAAACAATAAACAATGACATGTTCATATGGGGGCTAATAATTTGGCCCTCAACTGTATTTCTAGTTTATTGTGGCTATAACTTGCAGTTGAGCTCTTATTCATGATTGATATCTGGGGTAAGCTCAGTCTGAACAGCTCTGTGTGGGTTTTTTTTATCTCGCAGTACTGTGCCATCCTGGCACCACAGCCAACACCACAGTAATGGTGAGATAACAGGGTCTCTGATTATTAAAGTGGCAGGTGAGATGTTAAGCCTTTACACACATCCTGAGAATGAGAGACTCATGTAACCTTGATTGACATGTTATAAATAAAAAAGAATTCACCATGATTGAGTGTTCTCTCTAGAAACATGTAACATCATGTTTTCTGTTTAGTGGTTGCCCACATTTGACTAAAGCAATCAGGTTTATTACTTTTTTGTAGAAATCTATGGACATTTTTGTCTCACTGTTCTTTATTATGTAAAAATGAATTATTGGAGATTCTTTGGGAGTGTGTGTGTGTGACACTGAGAATGAAAAAGAAAGCTGCTTCTCCTCCCAAAATATTGCATGTCATGCTTGTTGAATGCACAGCAGGAGCCAAAAGCTTTTTTTCCCAGCCACTGGCCTCCATAAGGCTTTTTCAAAACACTGGTTTACACCAACAGCAGCTCTGTGGCTGTTTCTTTATCTACAATTGCAAGATCCACATTTTTCAGTTTGGTCATTTGAAGTTGTGGTGCAACTTAATCCATTTAAAACGATATTGTATGTCTTTTTAGTCCAATGTATTGCAGATGTGTTGCAGTGAATTTACACTTCTTATGTGTGTCTAAAGTGTCTTGTTATTTTTTTTTGAGAATTATTTGTTTCACAAGTGTGTGCTGCAATGTAGACAAGGGGGTTAAAAAATAGTAATATTAATAATTACAAAATAACAGCAAAATAATAAATAACAAAAGTTCCCATCCCTTGTGTGATCAACGTTAATGTGTTTGGGATTAAATTCTAAGCTCTTATCACTCAAGAAATATCTCCTCTCACAGTGGGAAACTTGACGGGGATGAATTGTGTAGATCTGAGAGCACAGGTGCCTCAAGTGAGGATATGGGAGCTGGAAAGTGCAGGATTATTGACTCAGATTAATGTGATTGGCAGAAGAATTGCAAGCTGATGCTGACACATCGTCCACCTGCCACTGCAGATAAATGCAGCCAAAAAAACATGTAGGAAAGACAACGCATCTTCTGCATACCAAAGAATCTGAAATAAGCAGTGAAACAATCACAACTATAATAATAATCATCTTTCTGTGATTAGTGAGGATTACAGTTACAGGAAAAACCCACTGTGTGTTACTAAAATTAAACATGACTCTCAATGAGTCTCTTAATGATTTAGTGCAAAATCCTCAAGAGCTCTCAGAATTCCCATGTTTAATTTATGGTAAGTCTGCAGTTTGAGAACCTGACGCACATACTGTATAATTTCTTTTTTTTTTTTTTTACTGTTGACTCAAACTGTTCAAGCTAAAATGACAGAATATTAATGGCAACTGATGAGGAAATATTCCTTTCCTCATCTCTTTTTATCAGCGGTTTCCTGTGTAGAGCACTTGTTTTGCATAAATATTGGCAAATATGCAACCTGCCACTTTGTGGAGGAAAAGCCTAGTGTGCTGCAGCGATGCAGTGATTTCATAGGGGGGCTAATAAATTCTGTCCAAATTTGTATTTGTAATATAAGATTTGTGTATTTGTACTATTTGAAAATGTTGACTTCTCTTCCAGTTACATGTTTTAAAGACACTGTGTAAAACAGTGACATGATTTACCTTACATACATACATACATACATTTTCACCTCCCTGTCTTTAAATCATAAAATCATGCATTATAATCATTGTGCTTTCATTATGCTGGCCTCAAAATTATATTTTTTTCAATATTCATCATCATTTTTAACTTTCTTTCTGTTTGGCATAGCTGTATATTCCCTGGTAATCCAATAGGTGACACTGCTGTATATTAAACGGTAAGTGGTAGCTTATTCAGAAACTACTGAAAAATCAGTTTTCAAGATCGAGGCTGATGTTGGTCGAAAAATCAGCTAGTTTAAAGGTGAAAAATTTAACTTGTTTAGGGAAAATTATTACTCTTTTAATTGCTTATTATTCAATTACTAAATTAATCATCTAAAACTATTAAGATAACCGATTCATCAGTTTAAGCCTTTTTTTTAAGAATTTAAGCAAGTTGTCTGATGTTTCGGCTACTTAAATGTGAATATTTTCTGGATTTGTTGCTCCATTTAATAAAGACACAATTAAAGCTGAATAATTTGGGTATTTAATTTAAATGAAATTTGAAGAAAAAATCATCATTTACAGGTTTGAGAAGCTCTGATTAACATTTGTAACCCAAAAGATCACTTGATTAATTGAGAAAATAATCAATTATGAGAATAATCATTAGTTGCAGCCCTACTGTTGCTTCATAGCCTTTCATAAACATATTGGGCACTTAAGGTGCAGAGATTGAGTATTTGACAAGTAAAAATGTCATTATTACGTAGAATACTAAAACTGTTGCATATTTGCGACTTTTAATGTTTAAAATTATGCAGTTGCATTTAAAAACGGGCAGTAAAATGCACAAAAAAGGATATATATATATGTTCAACAGTTTATACAGTGTATATTTTTTGTGCTTAAGGTGAAGAATGTTATTTTTTTTTAGGTCATCCATAATGTTCATGAAAAAAGTTACCTCCCTCGTTTATCAGAGTACTTGATAACAGATTATTTCAAATCTGTCTGCATTCCTAATATTTGTCAACATTCTATGATATTATATATGTGTCAAAGCCTCACTTCGAAAACGATCAATAAAACGCACCACGAACAAAAACAGCCACCGGTAGAAGTCTGCGTCCACACACATCAATAAATAATGACAAACACACAGAGACACAAACTTCCACTGTCCTCTCTCCGGCTCTGCTGTCTCCATCGACCACTCCAACCAAAGCACAGCACCAGCCTATGTGAAATTCATCACGTTTGCCAACAAATGTGTTAGTATGTGACGTGTGAAGCAGAACCGTCAGTCAAATGGGTTTCTGTCTAAATGTTTGCCTCAAACAGCACCAGTGATTAATAATCAGTGAAATTAAAATCAGCTGCGGGGAAAAACCAGCGGCTCTCGTCTTCCCGCACCTGCGAAGAACTCAGCGTGTCAGGCAGTGGAGCCATGTGAAACAACAGGTCTGCCGTTCGTTTGGAAACCAGTGAAACAGCTCTGCACAGTGGCAACCACTTTTCTTACCTTTAAGGACGGGTTTCGTTTCTCTCCCGTGCGCTGGAAGAGTGGACAAACTCCATTTCACAGCTAGAGTACGGGTTTCAAATCCACATTCACCCCTCCAAATTCAAAAATAAAACACTGCAACACACGTCTGGCATAACATAAGTTACAAAGGTGCCAAGTCTGGCCTGATTTAGTCTCTGGGTTCATAGAAAATAAAAACAAAAATGACGAACCTTTTTGTTTTCAGTGAGTAAACATTTGTTTTCAAAAAAGGACAATAATCCGCGTAGTAAACAATCCAAACAGGAAACGCTGTTAACGCGTTTTTTTTTTGTAGGGACTACTTTTTTCATTAGAAAGTAGTTCTAGTAAAACGGTGTGGCTCGAAAACAAATCTCATACCACGCGAAATGTAGATTTTTCTTTAGTGCTCCTATTACTTCAACAAAACTCTTGTGTTTTCTGTCTTTACTTTAACATTACTATTAGTATAGGCCAAGTAGTAATGTATAAGTGTGGTCCTTTTGTTCTGTATCACAATATACAACAATAGTGAATTGCTTTTGCACATTATTATCTGACTTTTTATGGCACTATTTTGAAAGGGAAAACAAAATACTACATGAAGTGATACAGAAGCAATCTTTTTCATGAATTATGACATAGTGTATGTCTGAAGCCCCACAGTATAGATACTATCTGTCACATTGTCCTTGAAGAAAGCACTATGTTTTTACAGTTTAAAATGTAATACCTCTCCATTTTGGTTATTTCCCCTGAAGATAAAATCAGTATAGCTTCAAGTAAAGTTTTTTTTTTATTATTTTTTACCAGACTAACAGCCCCTGTAACTCTTGTTTGTGCTGACTGCAGAAGAAAGGCAGAGTTTAAACGCAAACAATCCGTATTCTCAATGACCCCTTTGTGTGACAGGACATACTCACAGGCACAATTTATATCAGAAACGTGGTGCGGCAGAGGGCAGAGGGGACGATAAGCGGGATGAGGCAGGCGGATGCAAAGACGGCTCTTGCTGACCCAAACTCTGTTTTCAATCAGGCTCCTGTGACAGCATACTCATTCATCTGAAGGTTAATGGAACCTGGAAGTGTCCACCACTAAGCACAGGGATAGGCAGGAGTTGGGGAGGCATTGTAAATTTTTTTTTGAGTGTGCACCCGGTGTCCCATGGTCTGCAGTTTCAACTCAAATGACTGCCTTGACAGCACTTTTCCCCTGTGAAGAATGTTGAATAAGGCAGAAAACATTTCCCAGGACAACTTGTCACCAAATGCACTGCTGCTGAGTTCACGGGTCTTTTGCATGGGTAGCTGAGTGAACATAGTGCCATGTTTTTACATTTAACATCTGACTCTGATGCCTTTGCAGGATTTACAGTGGCTAGCATGCAGCGTAGTATTGTGGTTTCTCACTCATGTAAGGAAGTGCAAGCCCCACTGACGCAGATGACTGACCTGCACTGACCTGTCAATAACTGGTCTAGACACCAACTATGTCCGGGCATGCTGCATAATTATAATCTCTGTCTTTTCCTGTCAGATAGAACACTGCTTTTGTTATTGAAATGACTGTTACACCTGAGTGAAAACCAGAGATCCATAGCAGAGAAAATGGGCTTCAAACATAAAAGCAATTACATTCTCAGTAATTTTATGTGAGTTATGTTGCAGTAAGGGGCCACGCGGTAGATGTAGAGGTTAGCATTGTTGCCTTTGCAACATGATCCGGTTGGAACAAGGGCCTTTCTGCAAGGAGGTTTGCATGTTCCCCCTATGTGAGTGTGGTTTTTCTCTGGGTTCTCCAGTTTCCTCCCACAGTCCAAAAACATGCAGATTTGAGGTTTAGGCAAACTGGACACTCTAAAATCACTAAAATGTGAAGGTGAGAGTGAATTAATGATTGTGGCCCTATGTGGCCCTGTGGCCCTCTATGGCCCTGCAGTCTAAGGAAAGAACAGTCTTCTGAGGGACACAACATTACTTATGCTCTTTGTAGTTGGTGCAACTTGGTGTGATATTTGTACTCACATTTTGTGGAGTTAAAATATTAATAAGGATACATAATAATGAATATAATACAGAAATTAGTGAGTGTGAGATTTTCTTCTGCAGTATTCAGACCTCAAGGTCTGCTGTAGATAAGTGAGGTATTACAGCAGAAATTAGCTGATTATTAATACACAAACCTGAAATTACACCAGCAATGAAAAAGCCAACAAATTAGTATAAAGTAACCTACCGCACATTTTGTGTATTATGCTTGTGGTTTATGGCTGTGCTTGACAAATTTTTGGTGATGTAATATGTCAGTGGTATTATTTGTTTGATTAGTTATGGAGTTTTAATTTAATGACGAAAGACCGTGAGTAATTGTGTTGGTGTACCGATCTTGCAGGGTCGCTTAATGCAGCGCTTAATAATAAATGCAAAATAAATAAAAGCACAAACATACCACTGTCAGGAATCAACAATAAAGAAAAACGAGGGGAAAAACTGACATCATCTTAACTGAGTGTACACAGTGACTATACCTGCAAGCTTCTTTCCACAAGACTGAGTTGCAAACTCTTTTGCAGCGTGACTCATTCTACCCGATTAGCAATATTAGGAGCATGAAGCTAATCTCTTACTGCAGGAAAACCTGGCAGGAGGTGTGCAAAATCAGTGACTGTGCTGGAACCCCAACATAAACGGAAGACGGAAAGGAATTAGGCACCTTCAAGAAGAGCAAATTACATTCTACAGCCCGAGTGGTCACATATGGAAATTTGAAATCATGTTCACCTCGCCTGTGCAGGGATTTGTGGTTTATTGAGGTGTTAGAGGATATTCAAGAGTGAAGTGATGTAAGAAAGAAATAACTCAAACTTTAACTGCTAAACTAAATTTACTGTGTACTCACACTGGGATTTCATTGGAAATACAATCTTAATATAAAATGGCATTAAATTGTTAATCAAACACGCATCACATTCGGTCCAGACTGGATTTTTACAGAAAAAATATGATTAAGCTTATCTTATAAGTTAACATGATTCAGAGATAGTTTTTGACTTTCTTTATATGGATTTGATTAAGGCGTGCACTCTAATTAAGAAATAATGTATTTGACCACATTAGAGAATAGAAGTGTTGGGAAAAAATGCAGTTATATTTGTATAGCACCGAGGCAGCACCTCAGCAACAATCCAAATTCATTGTGCTTATCAAAATCACTTTTGTATATTAATTATTTCACTAGCACTGTTGCCCTGCAGTAAAAAGACCCTGGTTCGCAACCGATGCCTGACCGAGGGTGCGATTTCTCCACGTTGTCTGGTTTCCTTCCACAGTCCAAGCACAGGCAGAGGTTAACTGGACACTCTAAGCTGACCATAGGCGTGAATGTGAGAGTGACTGGTTGTTCATCTCTGTATGTTGGAACCTATGTTGGCTGGGAGCCCCATGACCCTCATGTGGACGATAAAGTGGTAGACAATGAATGAGTGAATTTTCAACGGAAACAACGGTTTATGTTCAAATTGAGTAATGACTTTTAAACCCCATCAAAATGGTACTATTGATCCACAATACCCCATATGTATAGTTCAAGTAATGATATGTGTTTCAGCTGTAAACCCACATTCAGACATTCCTGCGATTGACTCTAAAGGAACAAAAAGTGCACCTGCCAGGTCCATTTCATAGTCCAATTACAATTTGTAAACTAAATTATCACCCTCTTGTGAAAAAGCACTGGAGCATCTGAGCTCCTGTGGAATTTCTGATAAAACATCACAGGACTGGAAATTGCTCAAATCACAATGGGGCACAACAGCAGGGTAGAAGGATTATGCACCTGGCACTGCCACGTGAATGTAGTTTGAGAAAAAAAGAGAGTCTATTCTGTCAGGGCACCATCAGAAGGATGTTAATATTCAAGACTTTGGGCACGTGCAACTCTCATGAAATGGATTTTCTCTCTGCAATTCAGGTCTTTGTATATAGCAGAGGGACTTCTGATCCAATGATGGGAGACAGCCGATGATCGAAAAAATAAAAATCGCGCTATAATTGCTGTTTTCAAGCCAGCACTCCTGTGGATTAGACTTCCAACAGCTGTGCAATGGTATATAAGTTGTTGCTAAAAATAGAGAAAAACACCCATCTTCTATTCACACAATTTGCAGTTTGCTCACTTCCGAGCCCCCATCCCCTCCTCTGCCTCTATCTCCCCTTCATGTCCCTTTCACACACATTCAGTATCACAGACATTCAGCACAAGCTTCAAAGAGCATAGATAACTTGGCGAGAGCAAGACTGACTGTAATTCACCACAGCACATTTTCACAACCTCACTGTGGCACTTTGGTTTATACACCCAGTCTTACCTATATCCTGTGTGACTGATAAGAACGGGAAATCAGTGTAAATGAGCATCATTGTTTGATGTCAAGTTGTTTTAATTTTTAGTTTGACAGGGAATTGATAACAAATGATAATCCTATGCCATGTGCAAAATAAATGTGGAACACTAACAGTTTTTTGTATGAATAGCATTATCAGCCTGTGATAGTTCAAAGGCAAATCACATAAAGAGAGCTTGACAAGCATCCAAACATTAAATCAGTCACATCTTTTTTTTGTAGATTTTCTTTGGCGTGACTCCGCCTGCTGTATTCTGCATTTAAACCATGCTGATTACAACTAAGGACTGTGACACAAACAAACAGTAACAGCAAGTTCCCAATGTAAAACGTGTCACCGAAAGAAATGTATCTTTTCCATTGTTAGGGAAGGTCATTGCTATGCCCCTGCAAAAGCAAACCATTTTTATTGATGGAGTGGAAAAGATATAATTCAGTTTTGCTCAAGTTCTTCTTGCTTTATATAGCAACAAAAAAAGGAGGAAAGGATCATTAGTGAACTTGCCCAGCATATACACATGCAAAGTACTGTTTGTCAGTGTTTTAAAATATGTGCTACTTCAGTAAAATACCATTCTATAAAACACCAGCATGTGCAACCCAAGATCTGCTCATTCAGTTGTCATCCAGATTAAATGGAATCCTGGAAACTATGCACAAAAAACAGTAACACAGTTTCCCCATAGCTACACAGACAGAGGGCATAAAAGTAAATTGGAAAAAAGAATAGAAAGCCACATGGTGGAGTAGTGGCTACCACTGTTGCCTTACAGCAAAAAGACATGATTTGCTACCTGGTCCGACTGAGGACCTTTCCGTATGAAGTTTGTGCATTCTCTGCATGTTCACATGGGTTTTCTCCAGGTACTCTGGCGTTCTTCTCATAGTCTAAAAACATGCAGAGGTTAATTGGACACTCACAATGTAAGAGCGAATGGTTGTTCATTTCTATATGTCGGACAGGGTGTTCTTTGCCTTTTGCCCTATGTCAGCTAGGACTGGCTCCAGCAGCCCTCACAACCCTCATGTGGAGGATAAAGCGGTAGACAAAGAATGAATGAAAAAATAATAGAGACAGTCCAGACTTTTTTAGACCAGTCACAGCAAAAGATTGTTTAAGATCTTAACCTCTGTATGTACCGTACATACAGTTGTATGATTATCCTAAGTATGGGAATCATGGGTTTCTAAAATCCCAAAAAGTGCATAATATAATTTATTATTATTCAGTAGGAATGATAATAAGTGCTAATTCACTCACTCAGCTGATGAAATCTTATCAAACTTAATGTGAATCCATACTGTATATAATATAAACAGGCTCTTCTTGTTTACTACAGATGTGAGGTGTGACACATACTTTTACTGCAAAAATAAAACATTAGCAACATCATAAAGGTGTTTGTTCCTGGACTATTGTATTAGATTTTATATTTCTATAAAACGATTCAACGATTATTGAATTTTAACTCTATTGTAGGTTACATCCTGCTGATATTTTATTTATTTTCTTCGGCTCAGACTTTTTTGGTCAGACACACATTAAAGGTTTGTGCACACACACCAACACGTCCAACATAAAGGCGATATCACATTCTATCAACAATAACACATTGTTGTGTTGAACTGTAAAGATGACTCATATGACTGAACATAAATGACACAATGTATTATGTCGGTATTTAAACAGTAACATATAAACAGTTCCTTTTTTCTCAGATTTCAGAAGTTTTGCATAAAACTTTTGCAGGATCTAAAGTTTCTGTGAACCTATATTTAACATTAACTCAAAAGTGGGTGCTCCCATGATTCAAACGCTGCATGCTATCCAATTCAAGTCAATCAGAATTAAACAGTGTGAAGAAAACTTTGTTATTTTGATACTGTTGCAGACTGTGTAGTAGATGTGAAGACTCACTGGCTTGCATCAGCTGACCCTGACGCCCAAACACCTGAGAGAAAGGGCTTCGGCTGCAGGTGAGCATCTCCTCCATGGCTGAGCTCCTTGGGCAGGAGAAAGGTCCTCCGCCTTCAGGAACAGACAGTGCACTGAGGGTCAGTGTCCGAGTGTGGAGAAGGTTGGCTGTTGAACTGGAACAATCCTCTCCTCTCACTCTCTCTAATGGCTAATTTGCCTTTGAAGCCACCTCACGACCTCTCCGCTTGTCCCAGGGCTGTCATTTGCTTTTTACAGCTGTTTCCGCCCTCACTGACTGCAGATCAGTCTTCTGTCTTGTTGCCTCAGATGCCGTCAGAGCTGCTGCTGCTGCTCCTCAGCTGAATGGGAGATCTGCGTTGGGCTGCACTCTGTCTGCTCATTAGTGCTCCAGTTTGGTGCTGCTTCAGACAGGGAGCACAGAAAAAACACACATAACATGAATAAAGCGAGAGAGAGGAGAGAGGCGAGAGAGAGATGGGAAGGAGAAGCGTGCTGCAGAGGCAGGACTGACTCTCTCCCCTAACAAAAATGGGAAAAGAGAAGACTGTGTGTGTGTGTGCGTGCGTGTGTGTAAGTGCATGTATAATCTCTTCTAACATTACTGTGTAGCTTTTCTCTTTCATCTCTCTCTCTCTCTCTCTCTCTCTCACTCTCTCTCTTTTTAATACAATGACACCTATATTGTATATATATATTGTATATATGTGTCATTGTATTAATATACTATATATATATTTCACAAACTTGATATAAATTATCGACTCAATCAAGCCTTTTTTTATACCATTTACAGCAATATGCAGAAAAATACAGAAAAATGTGCAGTTGGATTTTCATTGTATTCATTACCTCTACAATAACTTGCTTCCCATTCTTGTCTTCTGTGTGATTTACTGGACGTGTTTAATGCCTAAATCCAAACCAAATATCCGTCAGCCTAGTAATGTATACGTTATTTATCCCTTTTTTTTACCATCACCCCCCTCCCCACCCTTTTCTCCTACATAAGTACTACTTTCCAAAAATACACAGACAGACTGTTCTTCTATCTTTCGGTCTCTCAATCACACACAAACATTCAGATGTATGTCGATTTTTTTTTTCACAGCACTTTGCTTTTGCAGGCAAAAAAAAAATGCATATTTACAAGCCTGTCTCAAATCAGAACAGCAACTGTGAAGATAAAACTCAGGCAAAAACAGTTTTAAACTAAAGGGGCCAGTGGATAATTAAAAATGGATCCACATCCTTTATTAATAACCTCATTACCATGTCTGCTGTGCTTCCACATCAGGAGCATGAAGAGAGGGAAAAAGAGAATAGTGTGAACCCTCTTATTTCCTGTTCATAATGTTTCCACCCAGTTCTCCTTGGGGGGGTCGGTTCCCAATATAATCTGAGACGAGTTTGTCACTGCTTTGAATAAAGTCTTTTATAAGTTGGCGCAAGGAGTAATTCACTGAATGACTTCTCTAAAATGCTCACTGTGTTCTTTAAAAACACTGAAACAACATGCAAATGAAAGACTTTTAAACAATATTCATATGAATGGTTTCCTGCATTAGGAGTTCCTTATACCCAGAGACACAAAGATTACTTCATTTTTCATAAATCCTCACTCTCACTTCAGCCAGAACAAGCAGTGACAGAGGTGATGTGAGCTTCTCCTCTGCTTCAGACAGAACATTGTGATCCTGGCTGGTGCCTGTCATCTCCTCATGCTCTGTTCACCTGCAGATGCAAAATTAATCCGTACCCACAGATGCACAGAGACACAGAACAAAAAAAGTACATAAATAATACAGTTATATTTCTGTTTTCAGTTCAGTATTTGAGTGTCTGTCAAAGTATCTGCAGGATAATGAAATTAATAAATGGGATATCAAAGGTTTCTCCTTTGATATCCCATGGGATGGATGTTTCGGGTTTTCAGTCATCTCTGATCATGTGTCCTCACTTCTCATCAATGTCCTCTGAGAATACAACCTCGCCCTGGGCTGAGTTCCTAAACTATGTCGAGCATTCAAATGCAGCCTCGCAGTTTGAAGTTACTGCTGGGCTGGTGAGCTCTGGGTGATTCTGTACCTCAAGGCTGTTGGTTTGTCACCGCAGGTGCACCGCCACAACTGAGAGCGTAAAATCATCCGCCATCCAAAGACTACAGCATGAAGAACCTGAAGGTTCATCACTTACGCCATCATACCGCAAACTGTACTTTTGCATTCATAATTACTGATGGAATGTCAACTGTGCTAAAAGCGTGCAAGTTAAAGCCCTGACAGAAGCAGATGGAGGCAACTGTGTAATATTCCTTTTTATTTTTAAATAAAAGTGTCATCCACCTGAATCCTTATCTTTGGCTCATGAGAGATTCAACATAACTGCTAAAATTCCATTTAAATTTCTGCCCACAGCACTTCATGTTAACCAACAATTAAAAACCTGGACAGGGATTACTGTAAATTTTGATTGAACAGGTCAGCACTTGTATCATCTCTACAGGCAGGAGTAACCATGTCTCTCTGTGAGGAATCTGCACTACAAATATGCCTTATCATTGTAAAATATCTGATTTCTTTGCTGTACTATGATTCATTTCAGTAAAAAACATGAAACTAAACTGCAAACCCATGAAACTGTATGTAGTATGTATGAGTATTTCACTACATTATAGCTCAGTGTTTTTATCTTATAACTTATACAACTGATGCTGGAAAGTTTGTTTATTAGGAGAAAAAACATTACTTGCAGCACAGTACACACATGTGGTATAAATACAACTTGTTTAAGCTTTATTGTAATCAATTTTACTGAATCCACAGCTCTATAGATTAAAGGAAGGAAAGTGCGCCACCATCTGGATATTTTGGTACATTAATCAGGCAAATACTGCAGTAAGCTACATACAGTTTTGGTAAAGGTGTCATGGACAGTGTAAAATATCAGCCACTTATGACTAAAGTGACTGAGTACATTGCCTCAACATGTTCCTGAATGGCTGAATTCCATTCCAAAACAAAATGTACAAACAAGTTTATTGGTAGTACTGATTTATTAAGGAAAGCGTCACACACATTACACATACAGCCTCACTTTATTTTGGACACATCCTTGGGGGGGAAAAGAATTGTGCAAATCATACAAAGTGACCATTCTAAATATTGATGATTTTAAATTAATAAATATACATGACTCAAATTTACACTTTGAAATGCTACAAGCACTTTTCACAGTTAAATCACAGTCTCGCAAACCATCCTGTTCATCCAGCACATTACAGTATCTGAAAGAAATGTTACCAGAGGCGTGAGAAGAAACGAATACAAAATAGATGTAAATTACACTTTCAGATACAACTGTCAAGGTCTAGTTTGCCAAATTAATATAACCCGGTTGTCATAATGATATATCATAATAATTACCCTGTATATCAATGTATCTTTAAACCAGTAGCTTATAGTTCTGATACAATGCTTATTCTTATTCTTGACAAATGTCTTTTAAACACATATTTATATGCATATACTGTACATGGATTTAGAAAAAAAAAAACTCCATCACTGATCTCACTTTTTAGTTTCTTTGTGGTTTATAAATGTTGGGATTTAGTAAATATACTTCACACACTGTTGGCAACTCATACAGATTATATGTAAACACACAGTGATAGTGACAGTGCAATAGATGACCAAGTCAAAATTTATATTTCTTTGAATCCTGCACAATCATATGTTCAAGGGGATATATAGGGGAAATGCAACAGCAAATGAAATGCTGGTGTTAACCGTGTCAGAACAAACTCTAGAATACTTCATTAATTCTGTTTGAATACACCAAATTACAGTTTTTATCCAGAAAATTAGATTTTCAATGCCCATATTAAAATGTAAAATGTCAGATCAGCATGGGAAGGATCAATTCATTTTTCTTAAGTAATCTACATTTTCAGCTGCTTCCTAAGACGTGAAGAAATTAAACACACAAACGTGTGGTGAACCTATTTTATTGGAGGTGAACCTATTTTATTGGACCACCAAAATTAAGTTCTTCATGTGGAAATCAATTTAACCAACTGAACTGTTCATGCTTCATCACTTTTATGCCACATTTTAGTCATAATTTACATTTCATGGCACATAACCAGCATTATTTTCAAACCCTTCAAATAAATAAGAAACTAGGCCAACCAGATAACAGAGAATTCCATCTGTGAAGGCCACAGCATTAAATCTACAACTTAAATTCATACAGTAATCTACACACCGACTTCCTGAACAGTGATCAACAGTGCTTCTATCCTACAGGAATTTCATCAGGTAGCTTGTGACCATGCTATACTATAGAGCATGTGACTTTTCTATGATTCTGCAGTCATGTGTTTAGAAACAAACTTATACATGTATTTGATGCAATCACACTGGCTATTCTCTGCCATATCAGAGCAACACTCAAGGTTTAAGGCCAAATTACATCAACAAATACATTCCACATTAATGTAGCCGTCATACAAGCTCACAGCACATGCACTAAGAATTTTAAACAAAAAGGCCACAGACAACAGATAAGGAAAAGTGCAAATTCATGCTGAAAATGATTGCCACCTACCATCCTCTCCAAACACACATTTGTAATATGAAGCAGTCAGATCAACTTCAAAGTGCAAATGCAAGCTGTTACACAGTTTACAAAAAAGGAAGTATAAACAAAACATTAAGCTACTATGAAAGCCAGCTAATCTACAAATTAAAAACACATTCACTCACAGCAGTAGCCTGGGACATCTGTTTTATCTGTTACATATTCAGTCAGTTATTGTACAGTAAATTTGATTTATGTGGTTTACACTGAATAGCAGTTATCTCCCTTTAGTGGGACTGAGGATGTGAGGATTTCCATACAGCAGGGTCCTGAAAGTGACAAAACACACACACATCACAACACTCACCAAAATCATGACTTAATCTTATGCATTAAGGTGAAGTTAATTCTACAGTTGGTTGTACTTAGACTTGTAAAAGTGCCTATTACTGTACATACAGCATGTTGTCACTAAGCCGTCTTTTAATATGCATTTTAATATAAATGCACACAGCACAATCAACACATTAATATCAATACAAGGACCATAAAACACCCAAGTAACTACATACATCTTTCTACAAAAAAATCTTAAATTTTCCTCAGCCAGAAATCCAGTATGTTTACACAACAGTACTCCTAAAAATGTTAAATAATGACTTAAATATTTATTTATTTATTTATTTATTTATTTATTTATTTATTTATTTATTTATTAGGTCCAGCATGTAACATTTAGTAGGGTTTATTGGCAAAAACCAAATTATCTATAGCTATGTATGCAGTGTATAAATGCTTTAAAATAAAATGTGTTTTGTTTTCTCAGCCTTAGAATAAGCCTATCATGTGTACTTAAGGTAAGAACTTGTTTTAAAAGAGGTCGTCATGTTTCTACAGCTGCAGCAGCCCAAACAAATGTGCATTTCACACACTGAAGTGGAAGCTTACTACAAAAGTGAAGAAAAATGGCTCCGCACACATAAATTTGATGCATAAATCAACAGAGGAGGAGAAATTGGCAGAGAGAGAGAGATATGAGTGGGTAGAGTTGTGGTACAAAAAAAATACATGGTAGTTCATGACATTTGGGAAAGATGGGAGCGTGCAGAGAGTCCTCTACTTGTTGCACTCTTACTGTTAGATCACTAATTCTAAATTTAGCTGAATCCCTCTGTCTCTTAACGGTATCTGTAAAAACAATACTTGTGTACAAATATATTACACTGTATATCTGCCATGACTATTTTACAAGTTTATGTTTTAAAACCAAATAACATTTTCCCCCTAATAATGTGCTGTTACTACCTGCTGATCCTGTGGTGGGCCTGGGTTAGTCCTCATGTCGTAGCACTTTGTTCAGAGTTGCTAGCTGTGTCTTCTTCACTCTGGGTGGGAAGCAGCTCATCCTTCTGTGGGGCGGTCTGCTGTAGTTTAAGGGGAAATCCTTTGATGCAATTCTGCACTCTACTATATTGGCGCATGGAGGGTTTGAAAGTTCGTACAAGAGGAAGTTCATTCAGAGTTGACGCCTCTTGTTTTGGCTGCATGCTCTCTTTAATGACAATTTTGCTTCTTTTGTTGGAAAAGACAGTCTGCACAGGTAGAATGGCAGGCCTTTTAGCGAGGCCAGAAGTCTGGAATCGTGTTTTATGCTGAGGCGATGTCTGCTGCCTCTTCTCCTCACCACAAGTGATGCCACTGTGCAGATGTCTATCATTTTCCTTTGTTACAGAGATACCCCCTTCTCTTCTTTTCTTCACCTCTTTAGATTTCTTTGGGCACACTGCCATGTGTTTGGTTCTGCAGCGACGCATGGTGAACTCCCTGCTACAGTGTGGGCAGACAAATATCTCATGCTGCTCACCCACATGTGTGGATGATTTATTTGACGAAGAAACTGACTTGTGTCTCTGTGGCATAGCCCTCTGGACCAATCTTTTCTTCCTTTTGTTCAGTACTTTTAATTTCACTTTTACTGTAGAGTCTTGATTAGGTTTGGCCCGGTTTGATTGGCTGGCTCTATTCGAAGCATTTAGTCCATTAGCGGAATTTGTAGTTGACAGCACTCCATTCTGAGTTTTTGCAAAGTGCCTTAGAGGGATTGGATTCTTTTTGGGTGTGTACCGCCTTTTATCACTGGCATTTGCACATGCCAGAATATGCTTGTGTAGCTCTGGCATATTGTCAAAGCTCTTTCCACACTTAGTACACCGAATAGCTGTACTAAAGGTTTGTGGGATGTTATGAGTGGTGAAGTTTGTAGCTGAAGCCATAGAGCCTGCAGATGATCTGTTATGGTAAGGAAATGGGGGTGGCTTGAAGCTGGGATAGTGCTGGTTAATGCCCAGACGAACATCAGGTCCTTTGATACTCCCCCCATCTGAGGCCATGATTTTTATTGTCGTAAAGAGTTCCTCAGCAGCTACATCAACTTCACTTTCCTCCTTTTTCACCTGTTTATTTGGTTCCTCTAGAACAAGTGGCACTGAAGGCTCCTCAAGAACCTTCGGCGAGTTGTAGTTCTGGGGTCTTAGTTTTCCCTTTTCTTCTTCTGTGTATGTACATTGCTGGCCAGGATGTAATTCCTCCTGATGCTGTTTCAGATTACAGAGGTAGACAAATTCTTTTGTACATGCACTGCAAACGTATGTCTTGCCAACACCATGGAGGGCTGATCGATGTTCAAGCAAAGCAGAGGGCTTCCCAAAGAGCAGCACACAGAATTCACATTTGTAGGGCCATCTCGCAGCATGATCACCTACATGATGGCCTAGTTCTTTCATTGAATGGAAAAGCTTATCACACACATTGCAGATGAAATTCTTCGCAAAACTCTGTTCATCACTTAGTGCATCATTTGAGGATTTGTCCTCTTCAGCCATCTCAGAGGGGGGTGGGGTTTTACATGGCATTTCAGGTTTGGAAACAGCGTAGTCAGTAGTTTCCTCTTCTTTCTCTTCTTTTATGGTCGGTGGCTCTGCATTAACAACTGGGTTGGGACTCGATTCAGTCACAGAAGGACAACCAGATACCACTGAAGTGGTGGTGGACAGAGTTACTGACTCTGAAATGGAGGACACAAGAATAGCAGGATCCACAGTTTCAGTGTTGGGCACTGATACAATTTGTTGCTGCTCAATGTGATTAACAACCATCTGTGTGGGTAGTGGAGCATCAGAAGTGTTTTCTTGTAAAGGTGTTGCAGCAGGAACTACACTACCTGGAGTTTCAAGAGCTATTGTGCACTCTATCAACACTGTGTTACTGGTAATGTTATAAGAGTTGATGAGAGAGTCATTTAAGCTTACAGCAGATGTGAATGGTACCTCTGACATGGCAGTGGAATCAACTATAGGCGGATTGAGAGGAATTTGATCAGTGAAAAACACATGGCTAGGTAAATTTAAAGTTGGGTCAAGGGGTTGGGAAAGACTTACAAGATTTGAAGAATTTGCATTTACAAATGCAGTGGCTAAATCACCGTCTGAAGAATTTAATGTATTTTCTGTGCAGATTACCAAGGGCTCAGGTGTCATATTTGGGGCCAATACTTGGAGTGGTTGGCTTGAAGTGTTGGTAATAGGCGAAGGTGGCGCTAAAACTGTGATTAAAGAAGGAGTGGTAGACAGCATGGTGTGTGGTGCTGGGGAAGCAAATGCTATAGTGCATGGTGAAGCCGGCTGCAAGGTAACAGGGTTAAGTGAGGCAGATGAGGGGGTTAGAGAATTGGGGGGTAGAGCAAGTCCATAAATAAGACCATCTGCAACAGGTTCCACTGGGGTTATTATATCTGGACCTGTGACAATGGTAAAATCTGTGACTAAAGGAGTCTCATGATTCCCCAAGCTGCCCTTTTGCTCTCCAACATTCATTAGGGGTTTATCCACCATAGACTTATTTGATGTTCCTTCATTCAAAATTGCCTGTGAAACCAAATTTAAGGTCAAATCAAATTCATCAAGGTTCTTTTTTTGCAAACTCAAATCCAGCACAGCATCAGCTAAAGCTAAATCACTATTTCTCTTGACTGTATTTGAGAGATCCAAAGGTTGTTGATTACAGGAATTACCACCAGTCATGGGGGGCCAGTCCTCAGTTAAGATAGGTTTCACCACTGGCTTCTCCATAGTTGCTTTTGTCTCATCCTTCTCACTAGCTGTTAGTTGCACAGGTGAAATATTCTCAGTCTCCATATGTCCTTCACTTACAGCAAGAAAATTACCTGTATCAGATGTAGGCATGTCCTCAGATGTTAAGTTTTGCTGTGGAGAGCTTGATGGTGATCCAGTCCTTCTTTTAAACTTTCCTGTTCCAGTAGGCAGGACAGAGAGAGAGACAGGTGAAGAAGGTGTCTGACCATCTGTGATCAGGGCAATTGTAGGTTTAAGGCCATCCTGCTTTTCCAGAAGCTGCTTTAGCTTAGGAGACAGAAACACTGTTCTTTCCTTCTGTGTAACCATGGACTCAGTATTCAGAGGAAGCAGATTCTCAATTAAAGATGATACAAGTGTGGATGAGGAGGAGGAAACCACCACCTCAGACTCAAGTTCAGTTTTAATTTGCGGTAAAAGAGGTGGTGTTGTAGTTCTTCTCTTCACCAGTGGTTGGCCTGGTATGTCTTTGCCTGAAACTGAATCTGTATTCAAAACCTGAGTTATATGGGTGGGATCAAGAATGAGGGCATCGAGTCCAACTACAGCCGAAGAGCCTGCATGAACCTCAGCCGCTTCACAGCTACTCACTGTACTTGTTGACACAATCTTTCCATCAAGGTAAAAGCTGAGATTCTCTGAAATATTGCTAGATACATCTAGCATGTATTGTTCAGTGTGTTCCCCTTTATTGTCCAGTTGGGTTACAGGTGGTAAACTGTCACCAAGCTGTGTATCCTGTTTAGATGTTTCACTGAAAATCCTCTGAAAAGTTTTCTCCTCAGGCAACTGTTCTTTTTCCACTTGTGTGAGCTGTAGGTGCTCCTCATGAATCATGCACTCATGATGTTGCTGGTTGTCTGGTTCCATGTTACTTTCTCCTTGATAAGTATTGTTGTCTATACTCTCATTGTTGCCAAATTTAGAGCAGTAGGTGTGAGGAAAGTCCATCTCCTGTGATTAAAACCACTTCTCTGAAGAAATTTGTCACACAGGCCTCTGATCCAACAGGTGTAAAACCTGTTGGACAGATGAAGATACTGTTATTGTGTTGTACAGCAATTGAAGGGGTGCATCATGTCAGCTTTTTCAAATGATGTAAAGTTTCAATTAATTTAATAAAAAGGTGTACCCTGAGATGTATTAATTATTATTGTTTTATAATTTTACTATTATTTTATTATTATAATATACAGTATACTGTATGGCCACTGACTACAGACAACTGCATTCCAATTGTACTTATCTTCTTAATCCTCTACAGGTAACCATGATATTGCATAAATCTAACTAATGATGTAATTGTTTTCAGAATCCTGATACACATTTGTCTGAGTATTACAACCATTAACATAACTGTAGACAACTTAAATCATGAGTAAACATGTCAATACTTAATGATCAGCAGTAGAGGACATTTACTTTTAAAAAAAGTTTGTCGTGTCTTTCTGATTTAAAGAGAAAGCAAACATCAAAACACTGATTTACAAAAATGGATAGGATTTGTAATAAATGAAACACAATTAACTATATCTCCTTGGACATCTGGCCACTGAATAAACATTTGTGCTCATGACTCTCAAGCATACCAAAGTGAATGAACCAGAAAACATAGAATGAGCCAACACTTCATAGTAAACCAAGTTCAAAATTTAAATACAGTTAATGTTAATTTAACTACAGTGAAGGCAGTCCACAAAGTTACGCTCTCTCTCTTATGATTAGCCAATTACCACTGGCATGGTTACTTTACATCACATGCTGATTACACACGTTCAACACCTGTAACTGCAACTTACACAGGTTTGCGCAGCTGTTATTGTTCGGGACTCTGCATTGACTTCCATTCATTTGGACAGCCTTAATATCAAACCCAGCAACATCAATCTAACCATTTTTCATATCTTGATCCTAACTTTAACCAGAACCCCAGAAATGAGATTATGTCTCGGCTTTGATCTAGACCTAGAGTACCCTTCTTAAAAGGGAAGTTATTTTGACAAAATGGCAGTCCCATTAAGTGGGATAGGGTTTGTCGTGCTCTTGACACTTTATAACAATATAAAATACACTTTATTTAAATTACTGGTTAAAATGATTTAATTTTACCGTCTACTCGTATATAAATCACGAACTATTCTTCATTTATCCTGCAAGAAATCGTGAAGCTGTAGGTACATAAGTAATATTTAGATTATTTCACGAAATCACCAAAGGGCCTGTATAATCTCATCTGATCTGAGGTATAGTTTCCCTAACATTCAACTTCTCTTTGCATTCATCTCCACTGCAACATACTTGTTTGACACCTATTAAACGTGGCATTTAAAACCAAAACATAATTACCAATTTTATCCTTGCATAATTATCTCGGTTTAGCTTATTTGGGCAGCTGCTTCACCTGGTTTGATGACGCTCCCCCTCGTCCTTTCACCATTGCTAACTGGTCACACAACACGTCGTCACATTTATGTTGCACTGGCAAAAGCTCAACCGACTTCCCCACATCAGCTCGCCTGCTGTTCCCAACATTCAAGGCACGTTCGTGTAAATTACACACAGCAGTAGCGGTTTTGTGACAGTTAAGACTCCACTTACCAGGTGAAAGACATCAGCTGTAATCACCATTAAATCAGTGACAACATACTGCTAGCAACTATGCTACATCGCGACCCTGTCATCTCATGCAGAATATAGTCAGCTTTGGGCGGCCGATGTTTTGAGTGTCGATACGGTAATTCAGTTAGATGGTTCGACACTGTGGCTGTCATAAAATAAAAAATAGCGCTACATACACGACTCTGTGGTTCATTTAGCCGTCATTTGTATCTTGACTGGTCCAAACAGTCGTCGGTGTATTTCCAGTGCGCACTGCCGCGCAGTTGAACGAACACTTACGGTAATCGCCAAACAACAGCAGGCTTCTTCCTCTTTTGTCCTTTAAAGACGACGTGCTGCGAACTGTCTTTGGACTTATTACCACCGCCTTCTGGACTGGAGTGTGGATGTGCGTGGCAATATGCCTACAGTTTCACATGCCATATAAAGCTACATTGGTACTGCATTTTATCATACTTTTTTTTTTTAAAACATTAAAGACGTTTGATAGCTTTATTTTGGTTAAAGTGCGTCGTGCTACGTAACGATATCCTATCTTATTTTTGAAATCAATAAGTGCACGGCTTTGACTTCACCGGTAGAGGGCGCCATATACAGATGTCTCAATAGAAAGAAGTTGGTCATAACGTCAGTGCACTTTCAGTGTCATTCACATCAAAGTTTAGTTGCTTGCATAGCATTAACATTTTAAAATGTAGAAATTTTCTTATTAATGGCTTCAGTGCTATGTTGTTTCGATTTAAACATTAATGTTTTACTTGATTTACAGTAAAGTATATGATTATTTATATTTATAAATATATATTCAGCTCTTTAACTGAAATTATATTTTAATTGTAAAATAGAAATATTAGTGTAGCCATGAATTTTCAAATTTACTGTTTTACAAAAAGCCTGAAAATAGTAAATAGTAAAGCAAAGCAAATTCATGTATCATGTATCACATGCTTATATACTCACACTTACACTGATTTATTTATATATATATATATATATATATATATATATATATATATATATATATAGTTATGTATCACATGTTTTTCACATGTTTCTGCCTCCACGGTCATGCCAACATAAAGCCTGTCTTTGTGTTGGAATTTCGAATTCAACGGATCCCACATACAGTACATCGGTGAGCACATGGGTGGTATTCTCATGGTGCATGCGTGGTATGCCTCTTGTAAAATACTGTATGTGGGTTGAGGGGTGTTTTCACTGTCAAACTACATGCCAGACCTCTGCAAGCCATAATGAAAGTTCATATACAACAGACCTCTTTGTAGTCAGGCGTTTCTCTTTCTCTCTGTGATTTAGCAGTACACCCAGATCAACTAAATATTGTAGACTCAGTGGCAAGTTAACTGTGATCATGTTTGTTTATAGTTCTTCACTGCAAGTCACTCTGGCCTAAGGCTCCAGTATGTCTTTGACAGTTCATGGCAATTGTAGGTGTTGAATTATGATGAGGAGTTCACAAGTTAGTCAGACACATACTGTACGCCAGATCCTTGCATAGGCAGGTGCTGACTGCCTGGACGCCCTGTCACACGAATGGCCAAATTGTTGCAGCGAGAATATAATTCAACATATAATAATTAAATAAAGTATAAAGAATATCATTGCAATGGTGCAATGCACTCCAGCACTGTAAATCATATGCTAACTTGGGGTGATATTGTGTGTTTAAAGTTGGTGCCACATATGCATCCTCTTCTGAGAAGTTGTCACTGGAGAAACATTATCTGCCTCGGATCAAATTGGCAGCTTGCTCCACTGCCAGATTTAAGGTCAACATGTAACTCTCACCTGGTTTGACTGTAAATAACCCTGCTGCTGTGCAGTATGTTGTCATGATCTTGAGAACAAAATTTTAAAGTCCTTAGAGTGCATGTTAGTCTCAGTGGTAGAAAAAAGTGATAACTGACCTGTGGGCCCTTCTACTCTTTTTCACCTGTGCCCATCTGTTGGTGTGTTACTTTGTTTGCAGCATTGCAGAAAAACATGTTTATGTGTTTACACTTATGGGCCAATCCATAGTACACATATATATATATAATTATTATTATTAATTGCATATTGCACATGTCTACATGCATATGTCATACATATATGTGTGCAAGTGTTTAAATCTGTACATTTAGCTCGGTAAATTAATTGTTTATATACAGTAAAGTGAAGTTTTAACTTAACAGGAATCTGAATGACTGTGAGAGAAAACTAACAAAACTAAAACAAAGTGTGCCCCAGATCTGATGCATGGTAACATTTCCTGTAGTAGTGGACACCGGTTTGTGCCAACTTTTGGTTTGTGCCAAAAGAAACATTCATCATGTACATGAACATACACAACAAAAAAGACAAACAGGGAGAGGTCCACAAGCAGGACTTCGTATGAAACAATAATGATCTCTTTTAAAAGATGTGTTCCACACAGTGCAGACAATGACACGCCTGTTACTGGACAACAGGTCATGTCACTGGAACAAAATCAAAGTTTTGTTGCTTCTTGTCAAGATGTGCAGGGAAGAACATGTAAATGTGAAGACATTAGAACACAAACTATAATGCAAAAGCACACAACTGAAACCCATTGTGCCGTTGAGTTATGTTGTGACAGTACATGCCCTCACATATTACTGTACAGCATCCTTAGTGAGGACATTCACGGACAAAATGCATTCCCTAGACCCTTACCCTTGCCTTAACCCTCACAACTAAATTCCTAACACTAACTCTTTACCTAGTAAAGAGTTAGTGTAATCCTAACCCTCATGCATTTGTTTTGGGGTCCTCACGCAGACATGCACACATACACACACAAACACATCCATACCAATGATCCCCCAGAGTCCTATAGAGACACACATGCCCTCCAGAGTCCTGCCGCCCCTTCTCAATTCTGCACACACACGCGTGTTAAAGATGCACCCTGACCCCCATAAAGTAACACACCATATGCACAGATACTGTACACACACACACACACTTAACATACCACACACATCACTAATCCCTCTCCTATTTCACTGTCTCTGCCTCTCTGCTGCCACACACTCAGCTACTTCCTGCATTATCCACACACATAAACACATGCATGCACATGCACACACACACACACACAGTGTTTGTGCCTGTCACCTAACTTTTGTGCCCCTACTTTTGTCCCAACAGCCCCACCCAACCCACGCCATCCACCCTTACACCCAGCTGTCTGTGGCTCTCAATACTTACACTGCCACAGACTGACACTTGAACCATGATATCCCAAACCCATGCAGGCCCGACATTTCACACTCCTCGCTTGCACACATGCAAGCCTACACATAGCTGGCATTCACGTCACATCCATCAGATTGAGAGCTGCACAGGCGACACACTGGGAGAAAACAAGGGCCTCGTCAGTCATATATGATGTAAACATATTCATACTTGCATACTTTGATTCCTTCACACAAGCCAAAGACATGCAGCTGATGAACTGCAAACTGCCTTCATGCGCACATGAAGTCTACTTTATTTAGCGACCTTTGCCATATGTAAGCGGAATCTTTTAATCACATTCTATGAATGACATAATCTTGTTTGTATGACTCGGGTCAGTTTCTTTTGGTTGCTTTTGTACTTTAATGGCACACATTAAAGCAAATTTAAAGATTGAACAATTGTTTGCGCAGAATAAAACTATACAATGCATTAGAAAATGACCATTTTAACCACCTAAGATACTGTTATTGTAAGATTTATAGTAGCAGTCCTTAACAGTAAGGGGAACTGAATGAAGTGCATAAGCTGATATTCACTGTCACCACAGTGCACAAAATTGTTCCAGATGGATTGTGCTTTTATTAGATGTCTTAACATTTACTAGTGCTATTTAACTGTGATTTAAAACAGGGTAGTTTCATCATGCTGAATCATATTTTGAAAATTTACACAACAAAATACTTTTTACACTATTTTGAGATTGTTCATTGCACCACAGATAATCAGAAACATCCAAAGTGATTAAAGAAAATGTGGATATGTATTATTATTTCATTTTTGCTTTTCTACAAGCTTTGGTAATTTGTGTTAAACTGACAACAATGCACACCCCAAAACAAATGCATGAGTATTCGTCTGATGCGTGTTTATTTTCATTTGTGCTTTTGGAAATCCTCATGTTGTACAGTCTGTATTTTCTGCACAGTGTGAGCATTATAACTTGCTGAGTGGGCACCAACAGTTTTCCTGCAAGCCACTACTTTTCATGCAAAAAAAAATCAGACTGTAGTTTTCCTCTGTGTGGAACACATCATAAGTAGCCAGCTAAAAGTAGTCTTGTACTTCTGGTTGTCACTGTATAGACAAAAGTAAACACACATTCTTCTTTTAAATGAAAATACACAAGTCTGGTTTTATTTAGAGGGAAAGATATGGCCTCATTCATCTGTCTGGAGCTGAGCAGCTTCTTCCTTCCCTTCAGACAGTTTTTCAGTCACCTCTTGATGAGCACAGGAAAGGGGATGGAAACTGTGGTAACTAAAGTCTGATGACTCCCTTACTGGGATTCAGTTTCATTTTAAAATGTATACATTATGCACTCACACAATTTGGATTTATTTAGAGATAATATATGTAACATGTACATCCCAAACACACACAATAGACCACACAAAAACACACTCAGCTCATAAGCAGTGGTTTTGAATATGATAGTTGTGTGTGGAGTGTGTGTGTGTGTGTGTGTGTGTACTTGTGCAAACACACAGAGAATAATTTGGCTGGTCCTCATGTTCTGTCACACCTTAAAAGGGCTTTTAAGGGCTGATTATAGGCTACAGTCTGGTTTTAATGTTAGGGTTGGAATTAGGTTTACGTGAGGGTTAGGTTAAGGGTTAAGGTTAGACATTTAGTTGTAGGGTAAGGGGCTAGGTAATACATTATGTATATGATCTCTCCAAGAATGGTGTACATACATACATAAGAATGTATGTGTGCACATGCTGCTGTGTCATAAATGTGACCAACCATTTTTGTGAATCACACATGTAAGACTTTTTTGAGTCTTAACTGCTTTTCTGGGGCATTTTGTCCGATTGGTTGTGTGTGAGTGTGTGTAAGTGCACATGACCAATGCTGGCATGCCCACCAAGGAAGTGACTCCACCCTGTAGCAATCTACAGAATTCCCCTTTGCTGAAAGGGGAGAGAGCGAGCTACTGGCGAGCAGCTTCACAGCCATGGCCCATAGCCTCTCCATCTGCCCGCCTCAAAAGGCTTCATTGTTCCCCTTCAGTCTGAGGCAAGAGAGAGAGAGCTGAGAGCTAAAGAGAGCTATGAAGCTCACCGGTGGAGCAGAGGTTGGGGTGGTGGACGTTGGACTCCTGCCTAAAACCACATGGAGGAGAGGGAGCCAGACACAGAGCATCTCTGTGCGACTCACAGTCTACTATTGGAGCCCTGCCTTAGCTTAACAGCAGCGTATGAAAAACACCACAATATGACATAAAATACACACCTAACTGTCAAATGGCATAACCGTCTCAACGGTTTGAGGGCATATGGTCCTACATATTTGATGCTGTTTGTTTGCCTTCTGTAAAAAAAAAAAAGTTTTTTTGAATTTGAAGCATTACTTGAACGGGCCAATCAGATTGCGCAGCTGGACATTGCCCATGTGGAAACTTCTTAGTGATGTGTATGAGCTACACAAGTAACTGTTAAGTATTTTGGACTGATCACGTATGAATAGACTTTTAGACATTGCCATGGTAACTACATCATCAAAGTGATAGGAGATGGAGGGCAATTGAAAAAGCTTGGGGATATTTTATGAACAAAAGATAAAAGAAAGATTTCAGAGAACTAAGTGCAAACTTTTGTGGATTGTTTTTAGTTTTTTTTTTTTTATTGAAACAGTATGAACAAGAAAAAAACACTGCAATTAAATACAAGGTTCAAACAAATCAGATGGCACAAATTAAAGACTTAGAACTAATAATACTGTATGTGGCAAAGCAGAAGGGAGGACACAGACATGTCGTTGCAAACATTTGCAGTGTCTAAAGCCTTTTCATTATACTTTACATCATTCACTCAGTGCACATATTAAACAAGTTTGTAAAGCCAGCAGTGCGAAGCTGAGACTTTATAAATTGTACACCCATTTAGCACGCTTAAAATGCAAAAATGACAAATAACAAAGGCCATTACTGCCTAACACTGTGCACTAAAACTAAGTGCAACTATAAAATATCTTCCTGTGCATGCAATCTGGGGTTAGCCCAATTTAAAGATTAATGTCTGTTCTGGTAATCTACCTATTAACAAAAATGCTGTGAACACACTGTCAATGTGTAACATGTCCAACAGCCACTGGCTGTATGAAAGACTTAAGCCAGACGTTTTGTTTTTGGAATGGGAGGCAGTTAATTAAAGTACAGTCAAGTCACATTAAGAATACACATCAAAACTTATAATCCTCTTAACTACCTAGAGAATACCAGAGACAGTGGCACAAACCCTTCTGCTAAATTTCACAGATATGTATTAGGTTTTTATAAGTCAGTGTCAAAGTGGGCAGAATGTCACGTTACTCTTGCAAATGAGGGCGCGTTTTCTTTTCTGCTAGCCCAGTGCTGACCAACAAAGCGCGTCTGTGTCATGTCAGGAAACCTTTTACACACGGTGCTTCATACAGTTGGCCAACATATCCGGGATCCTTGGCTACATGAGAAAATGTTTCAACTGGTGCTCAGGGGTTAATGGCCACAACAATAGGCTATGGCTGCCTGTATGTGCTCTGTATCCCACTATATCAAATACTAAAACTATGCAACTGCATTATAAGAAAGTCGTTAGCTGTATACTGCGTAGTCCCCTTTGCATTGTATATACATACTGAATTAAGTCTCTTGCACTCTCCTTCCTTGTGTTTTTAAATACCTTTTGTCAGTATTTTCCATTTTTATGCAATTTTTCACAAACTTAATTTTTTTTAAACAAAATGCATTTAAAAGCCTTGAAATTGTGACATCCCACTGTCACCTTGTTTTGTTCAGTGAGGGAGTAGGGGAAACCAGAGCCTTTTGTATCTCTGGCTTTAGGGGGAGTCATGGAGATAGCAGGGGAAGGTGAGGTGGTGTGCTCATGTACCCCCTTGTCTCACGCTCTTAGACATTACATACACACAAGCACCCCTCTCACAATTTCTCCTTTTTTTGGAAGCCCAGTGTCCCAGTTAGATTGGTTTAGTTCTGGTGTCGTAATTGTTTTATTCATTGGAAATGGCGTCACAGTTCAGTAGTTCAGAATTTCCAGAACTTTGGGTTCTCATGCTGCTTGGCACATTTTTTCTTCAAGGCCTATGTGGTGAAAAGATAAAGAGAGCAGAAAGAAAATCAGTATTTTCACAGTCAATCACAAAACTGACAGTCACTGGTTTTGTGGGGGGGGGGGTGTTAATGGTATATTTGAGGTGCAATTCACTTTCAGATTAAATGAGGTATGTGTAAGATATTCAACTAAAGTCTGAAGTATTTCCAGGTGCTGTCCCTGCTCCCCTTCCTCTCTACAGACTTGATCCAGTCTGGATCCAGTGATAAGATGTTTTCTTATCACTTAATGACATACAATGCCTTTTTTAATTTATGGATTCAAACATTTCTTATACATATGTCCTATAATTCATCTTTTAAAGTACAGTTATTAAGGTTGAGGGTACATGCACATTGACAGAATGATTAGTGTCTAAAGATGTTAATGAATGTATAAAAATACAAAAAAATAAATAAAAAAAATACAACCCCAGTTTAGTCAGCAAGATTTCAAGATATACAGAGAAGTGAATGCTTATAAAATAGACCATAGAAAGGCTGATAATTAGAACCTTATTTTTTTTAAAGAAGCTGACGTCTTTCCCTTCCCGCCCAATGTCTGACAAACACAACCACCTCTGTTTAGAGATCAGATTAAACTGCTTGGTGACCACTAGCCACAAAAACGGAGACGGAGTCAACAAACATGTTAATTTCTCACTGTGTCAGCAAGAGGTGAAACAACCATTAAGCTTAGTCAGTATAGTGTTTTGGGGGTATCGGACTGTTACACATCTGAGATGATGCTCAAGGGGTTAAATGATCAGCTGAAAGAATTTGAAATTTACACAAATCATAACGCTGTCTCTTTTCACAGGTCTTTTTTTCCTGACAGACCTGTGACACAAGAAATATACACTACATCATTAGTGAGACATGCAGTTCACAGTTGTTGACTGGAGTTTGATTTGTGAGAAAATACTGTGACTGAGATGGGTCCTCCTTTATTTTCATGATGTTTGTTGCAATTCTGCACTGGAGACCAGTCATGATTTCAGTGCTATACAGTATGTGTTGGAAATCTTTTAATTTATCACATGATATTGTAATAAGACTGACAACTTATTCACTTAATATTTAGAGGAAAACAGAAGATATGGCTTGTTGCATGCAATATTGTATTGTTACATGATTCAAGTATACTGTGCATGTGTCTGTGTCCACGGGGAGAAGTGAGGTACTTACGAGTATTTTCCCATCCTCCTCACCACAGCAATCACTACAGCGATGACTATGACCACTGCCAACAGAGCACCAATAACAATGCCAACCACCTGACCAGAGCTCAGGCCCCCTGTGAGACAGAACGACAATAGTAGGTCACTTTTCCAGATTTACATTTCTCTGAATTGCTTCAGCTTGTTATACTTTGCACACCACTGAAAGCATTTATTCTTGCTTTTGTTTGTTTGAAATATTGTCTGTCTGTCTATATGAAAAGATTAATTCGCTCAGAGGAAAAGAGGTTGAGCTGGAACAGAAACAAGAGATCTTTCGTTTAAAGTCAGCAGTGGTGTTTGAAAACCACATCAGTCAAAAGTAACAGACTAACTGCAGAACTTTGCATTACCCTAACTTTCATCCTCACCATCTGTGCCATCTTCAACTACAACGTCTTCTCCCATCTCTGCCTTGGCAGCTACCTCGGCTTGGCCCTCGGCTGCTGCCGTCACCTCGGCTTGGCCCTCGGCTGCTGCCGTCACCTCGGCTTGGCCTTCGGCTGCTGCCGTCGCTGCTGCCGTCACCTCGGTTTGGCCCTCGGCTGCTGCCGTCACCTCGGCTTGGCCCTCGGCTGCTGCCGTCACCTCGAGTTGGACCTCGGTTGTTGCCGTCACCTCGGGTTGGACCTCAGTCATTGTCTGGTCCTCAGCCTCTGTCTCCTCAGTGAAGGTTGTGGCCTCTTCAACAGGAGCATCATTGGTCAGAGGTTCTATTGCTTCGGCAGCAGCAGTGACAGCTTCTGTCTCATAGAAATACTCCTCAGATGGAGCTACTGTTGTGACCGCTGCAGGAGTCACCTCTGGCACAGTTGGAGGAGGACCAGTGATAACTGTTGAGTCCTCTTCTCTAACGTCAGTTGCTTCTTCTACTTGGTTCATCACAGTGAACAAGCTATGAAACTTTGTAGGGATTTCTGTAGGACCTGAGGAGAGCAATCAGTACAAAGATCACAAATGGGTTCACATCTACAGGTGTAATTGCCACTATTATAAAATAATTGTGGTGACACTATACAATGTGCATTACCATTAACAGTCATGTTAATCTCAGTGTGAGAACAGGAGAGTGTTTTACCATGTGCCCAAATAAGGTCAAAATGAACAAGGCAAATATTCGGATTCCTGCTTGACATGTCATGAAATGACTGTTCCCCTTTCTCACACACTCTTTTGATGATTCTTCCATCATCAGTGCACGGCCAACGTGACCACCACACCCCATGACTTCATTAAGCGTACATCCCACCTCCTTTCCTCCAGCCTTCCATCCTGCCTTTAAGGCTTTGTGTTTGTGCACATGCATGCCACATCCTCTGCCTCATTTCCTGTGGACGGAGCCGCTGCCACTGCTGCTGCAGCAGATGACATGTAAGGAGAGTGTGGAAAGCCTTGTTAACTCTCAGCTGCTTAACATGTGCAGTTATTTGAGGGTGTGGCTGCAGAGATGATGCCCGATTGTGTGAGAAACAGTTTCCTGCAAATTACCAAGTGCAGTTTCAAGAAGAAGAAATGGTGAATTGGACAGATGGAGGAAATTTCAGCCATATATTTTGGTTGGATGAATCTTTGTCTTTAACTACTAGAAACGACACAGATAATTATAAACCTTAAATAAATTTATGAATAATTAACATCTACAGAAAATGGCTTTGTCAGAGCTCAGAGGTCTGTTTGCTCTAAAATGGAGGCTTCCATTTTGTATTTAAGCACTGTATAAAACACGCATTTATCCTTGTGTCTTTTCATTAAGGCCTGGACTATGAAGTGTCCTGGGCTGAACCTAATCATTTCCCTCCAGTAACCCAAGCACCATCTCCCCATGTTCAACATCCTCTTAGCCACAACTGAAAACTCTGCTTGGACAGCACTGCTTCAAAATTAAGGAGGTAGATTTCAGTGTGGCACCAAAATTATGGTTTACAGTTAACTTTCCACTGACACAATTTTGGCCTGGAAACCTGTCTTCTCCTTTGAGAAAACCCTTAAAATAAAAAAAAGTTACTTCTTACTGTAGAGAGCAGAAAGAAGCCAGCCTTACAAATTTAATGCCTGACATCATGCTTTCTTCATCTCAGTTTTTCTTTAATTGTTCTGGGTACTTAAAAGAAAAGAGAATACTTTACTGGTGTAAAAATAACTCTGAATGGCTGGACACAATCGGTGTAGTTATTCCTAGTCCTGTGCTGGATGTTGTGTTCATTAGCAACAGGCACTGCAAATATAACAAAACATTTGTTCCCACTTTGGCAGAGTCCCGAGGGTTTTGTCTTTCTTTTTTTTAAAGAAGGGAAAAAAACAGAGACTCAGATTGTTTGTTTGGAGTTATGATAAACTGGCCTGAGCTTCAATGAGTATGACCTTATATATGCTTTGTGTAATTGTCCCTTGATACTACACTAACAATTCTATCTTTATGTGTAAAGTTCCCACTATTAGCTCTGAGTATAGGATTTCCTCCCCACTGTGCTAACTACCCTGAGTTAAACATGAGTGAGTAACACAGTAAGACTGTTACAGTCCCCAACCCCCCCTCCGTTTCCTTTTAATCATCTTCTCCCTTGTCTTCCTCTCCATGGCCCTGCCACTCCCTGAGGATAGGTTTCTGCTGATACATTTAAGAAAGATGATTCCCTGGGGTGAAAGGGAGAGAAAGAAACTGAAGGGAGGATGGGGAAGCAAAACAGTGGGTGGTTGGAATTAGAAATGGGGAGGATGGGCTCTGAAAGAACGGTATGTTTCTAAACTGGAGGAGCTGGGGAGCTGCTCCACGTCCCCTCTGCTGCTGGATTTCGCTGTGAACATGGTATGCTGACTTGACACTCAGCAAGATGTGTGTCTGTGTATGTGTTAATGGGGCCCTGTGTTAAACCTAAAAGGTGAAGGGTTTGAGAGCAGGGTCAGATCCAGAACAGGTTACTCTTGGACCTGGTGAGGATTGTAACCAACTTGGGTCTGGGTTTATGGACAGCCTTTCTCGATATATGGGTTTTGTGTTAACGCAGGCATGCCTTTGTGTGCCTTGACACTTGAAACAGTTCCAGCTTCTTTTTCATTCTTTCAATCCTAGACTGACATTACGTAATTGTGGCGGTGTACTTTATTATTCCAAATTTTTCAGTCGTATGCCCAGGTCATTTTATCCATGATTACATCATTTTGACCACACATTCTCCTCCTCTCTCATATCCATTTCCATGTGAGGCTGGCAACAGCCTGAAATCATCCTGCCACTCAGCAAACACCAGCAAGTAGCACTGAGAGCATACTAAATGTCTTAAGTGAGTGTGTTTAAAAGTCACTGACTGGACATTTTCTTACTTAACTACTTTACTTCTTTACTCATATATATGCATTACTCGGATGAGGACAGATGTTTTTGGAGAAGATTAAATTCAGGATGCAGTTCCGATAATATAAAGCAAAAATAAACATATAAAGATCAGTTATGGAATGTAAATGTACTCCTGGCTGACATATATACTACCTCCAAAGTGAGTGATGAAGTAAGATAGGGAAACAACAGACAATACTGTATGTGTCTATGTGTGTGTGTTAAGTGAGGGTCCAAGCAGACGATTGTGAGGGAGTGTGAGTGTATCCACCTTTGGAGCCCAGGAATGTTTTTGCACTGATGGAGGAGGGAAAAGTGAGAGATGGGGGTGACCCACACATCACACTGCACTCTGCTAGATGCTGAGCAGCGAATACTCCCCCACTAAACCAGTGGGAGTCTGCCGTGAAGATACCAGGGTGTGCCATGCACTGCGCACTGAGGATTTTTAAGTAGCAGACGGCTTGAATATTCTCAGCTCGTCTTATCACAGACAAAACACAATGAACACAAACAGTCACACGGGTACTGAAATCTTCCCCTGTTGGTCTAACATAGATAAGTTGACATGCAGCACATCCCATCTGGACTCTATTACTGGGGTTGAGACTGGTACCAGACCTACATCAAGATGGCCTTTAATCTTAGGCCTAACAAGTTCCTAACATGTAATGATTCATGAAATGCAACCGCTGCAGGAAGGACAATGTAAACAGACTGTGTTGTGCAGCAGCAGCATCGCTCTCTAAGGGCCAAAACTCTCCCTTTCCAAAACTCTCAAACGTAACACTTGACTTGACCTGACCTCTGTCAAGTCAGGCTCTTAATATATTCCTAAACTTGATAACCTTCAAATCCAACTCCCACATCATAAAACATCCATCCAGTTCTGTTAGCATCAGCTGCTCCATGAGGTGCTGGAGAGAAAAGGTACAAAACAGAAAAAAAACACACACAGGGTGATTTGGACTATACACTGCTGCTTTTTAGAGTTGTGTATTTTTAAGTGCTGCAACTGAAGGCCTGCTGCTGTCTGGAGTTGTCAGGTTGGTCCGCACTGTAACGGCCACTGACTCCTTTCCATAAACAGATGTGTCTTTCTCCCTATGGAAAAGTTTTTGAAAGTATGACAGAGCGTTCTTCTTTAGACTTTAGAGGAATTGAAGTGCCTCTTCAATTTCCCTTGCATTTCCCTTATAATTGTAGTATTAGCGCAACATTTGAATCACTTCTCAATGCGGGTGCGAACAAAGGGCAGTGACCTCTGCCATCGGCAGCCAGATGTGACAGGGATGTTATGGGCTCAGAGATGCAGACAAAACTCATTAAGAAGGAAGGAGGCCAGAGGAGGAGGAGGGGGCAGCATTGTAAGGGAGGAGGTGAAGTGTTTTACAGGATGCATGACATTTGAGAGTTAACTGAACGGGCCCAAGGGAACTAAAAGATCTCATTTGACAAACAGAGATGTGGAGTGAGCTAGTTTTTTTGGTTGGTCAATTTTGTCTTCTGGAGAAGACCCCGACTTATCCTGCTTGAAGAAGGGAGGGGGCCAGACAGTTGAAGAGAGAAGAGGTGGTGGGCGGGTACACAAGTGGGAGAGTTTGATACTCCACCAAAGATGGGTAAATGCCAAGGAGCAGCACAGCAAACAGTTTAACAGCACATCACGTACAGTAGTGGGTGCTCCCTCTGTTCGTGTCTCTTGGTCCTCTCATGTGTGTGACCCTCCATATAGAGCCTCTCTCTATTAATACACACACGCACACACACACACATGAACACCAGTCCTGCTCTGCCCTGCAGCTCCCTCAAGCTTCAGCCACACACACTCTCCAAGGAAGAAAGAAAGAGAAATAAAGAAAGAATCCCAGCAATAGAGAAATGAGGGAATCCAAAATCCAAATGGAGGCTGGTGGATAAGCTTTCACATAATAAATGTGTACGGTGTCCATTACATTTTATAGCCCACATAAGCCCTCCCTCCTCGAGTCTGAGCAATGTCCTGGGAGGCTTCAATAAAGATATTCTTTTCTTCTCAGTCAGTGCCAAGAATTTACAGACATGAGGCAGCTGACCTACAACACATTACATCACATTTCCCCCTCGTGTGTTTAAAACAAATCCAACTTTTCCTCCCGTCCAGAGCTCCGGAGTGATGTGAGAACGACAGTGACTCAGAGCTCGTTCATCTGTTCAAATAAACCTGAGTCACCACACGGCTTTGTTGTATTAACACTTTAACCCAAAGATTTGCCTTTTCCAACACTGATTCTCAGCTGAGGAGGAACAGCGGTCAGACATAAAAGCAAGCAGTGTCCAGAAAGATACAGTACATACATACTGTTAATCATAAAAAAAAACTTTGACAGCATTTGAAAATATTTGAAGTTAGATGAAAAACTAATTAAAACAGGTTTTATTTTGACTCTGAAAGCAGCCTTCAGAAGGTGGTTTTTCAGTCTTCAGGGATTAAAGTAGACAAAGAGTGGTGTGGTTTGGGCACATGGAGGCAGAAGGACAGAGGGGACACAGTGTGCTAAGAGCAGATCGGTGACTGTACTCAGTTCACTTACTTGCATGTGTGAAGGCACAAAAGGGGCCAGTCAGGGCCAACAGGAGCAGCAGCTGAACATTCATTGTGGTGAAAACTTTTCTCCTCCTATAGGGAATCCCTCAGCGCAAAAAGAACACAACACCAAAGCCCTCGCACACGTCAACACACACACCAGCTGGCTTCTCCGGAGGGGAAGGGGTGAGTGATCAAAAAAGGGTCAAGAATGAAAAATAAGGTCTTCACGGAAAGGTTTGGGAGAAATAGAAGCCTGAGGTCTTTTAAACTGGGAGGTGATGATGAATGGGCGGAGCTGTTCACCGGTGCTGGTCGCTTCCAAAGCTGGAGGAAGAAGACAAGAGAAGTAGTGAGGGATGTAGAGAGGACCAGAGAAAAGGGAGCAACTCTGGCACTTTGAGGAAATGGGGGGAAAGGGGGGGGGCACAGCAGGAGAGGCAAAAGAGCATGTAAGTGACGGAGCTGAATGGAGGAGGGGTGTGGGTACTGGTGGTGGGCTGGGCGGGGTGAGGAGCAAAGGGGCAGCTTAGGTATCTGGACTGGGTAGGAGGTGGTTTCAGAGACATGCAGACATACAGATAAACAGACCATCAGATAAACAGACTGACACTTTACAGCTATAAACACAGTTATCAAAATTGTGCAGTTAGAGCAAAGTATCATTTTTTCACATGCATGGACCTTTGTGGGCCCCTGATAATTGTTAATCAGAGTTAACAGTCAAAAAAGTTTCAGTAGAACAGAGGTCATGCCTACATGATCTTTAAAGGTACTTAACGGTTAATAAAGCAAACACTGAATGAAACACGCTTCTGTATTGATCTTCTCAATCCACCTATCCATCTTGTTGGTGCAAAGAAAATACATCTGTGTCTGAGAGATAGCAGCAGGAGAGAGATGCTTTTTAAACTGGTGTTCCCAATGAAATAGAGCCATGAATGCAGTTAGAACAACATGTGACTTTCACACATCCAAACATGGGTGGTCCACTGAGTTTACAGGCCATGATGGTCAGACAAACTGTTGCTTGGACCAAGCCTGACACCTGTTGGACAACAAACTCAGAGTCAAAACAGCACAAAGCCAAAAAAGAACAGGTTACTTCAACACAAAACCTGAACTTGTTTTAGTTCTTATGAATTCATCACACATCAACTTCACCAGCATCTTGAAAGGTCCAGTGTGTAAAATGTAAGTAGAACTATTTTCATTTGACAGAAATTGAAAAAAAACAATCTTTTCTTTATATTAATTGTTTTTCACTACTCCAGAATGAGCATTTATATATGTACGTATATCAGTAGGCAGGTCAACTATGTAACAACTAAATATCTTTTGAATTCTGATGCCAACTGAAGGGTACATACTGTAGGTTGTCCAACACGCTTGAAAGAAAAAAGGGAGGTGCATGTATGCAACTTCATCAATAGCAGTTGAAGCTGAATAAAATAATATATAAATCGGCAAAAATGGCCAGCAGCTGATAAAATAATGACAGCAGACGCAAAGTTAGCGCAGTAAAAATGGTCAATGACATTTTAATAAACACTGAAACAGATTTGAACTGCTTAACCGCCATACACCGCCATAATGTGTCTCCTGAATTACAGATAACAAAATACTTTCTTTCCATTCGCTGTTTTCAACAATCTGTGTTTTTCAAGGGCAAAGAGAGTACACGGACAACAGCGCACAAACATATATATACGTA